>CAUYLG010002053.1:0-23047 GCA_963573385.1 Cacajao melanocephalus | reverse complement strand
ATACAAATGAGTCTAGATAGATTATAAGCGTTGAAAACAAATAAAAGCCAAGCAAATGAACAAACCCTCAAACATTTATTCAGGCTTCTAAGATCACCTTCTTTCCATTGTACCATACTACCTTCTGGAAAAAGCAAAGCAAACAACCCTCTCAGATATAAATACAAATCCCTTTTGTCAATTAAGGTAAATAAATAAATAAAAATGAAAAGGAACGATACCAGGTTTGGATTTGCAAAACAAAACAAAAAACCAAACAAATAAACCCAAACAAATAGAAGCATAATCCACTCCCTCCTCCAAACACCCCACCTTCACTGCAGAGTTTTTTTTTTGTTTCTTTACTTATTAATTTTTTTACTAAATAAGAAGAACACCTGTATCCAACTGGCGAGACTTAGAGAAAAGAACATGTTAATTTTTTTTTTTGAGGCAGGATTTCACTCTGTTGCCCTGGCTGGAGTGCAGTGGCACCATTACAGCTCACTGCAGCCTTGACCTCTTGGGCTCAGGTGATCCTCCTACCACAGCTTTCCAGGTAGCTGGAATTATAGACACATGCCACCACACCCAGCGAATTTTTAAAAGTTTTTGTAGAGATAGGGTCTCCCTATGTTGCCTAGATTGGTCTCTAACTCCTTGAGTTCAAGGGATACACCAACTTTGGCCTCCCAAAGTGCTGGGATTGTAGGAATGAGCTACTGTGCTTAGCCTACTGTCTTAATAGTCTATCAGATTAATATCAAAGTTTTGTGAAAAGGTCAGGAGATTGAGACCATCCTGGCCAACATGGTGAAACTCTGTCTCTACTAAAAAATACAAAAAATTAGCTGAGTATGGTGGCATGCACCTGTAGTCCCAGCTACTCAGGAGGGTGAGGCAGGGGAATCGCTTGAACCCGGGAGGCAGAGGTTGCAATGGGCTGAGATCGTGCCACTGCACTCCAGCTTGGGTGAAAGTGAGACTACATTTCAAAAAAAAAAGGTTTGTGAAAGAGGAATTTCATGATGGTCCTTTCATTGTCTTATGAGGATACCATATAAATCTAGTAAACATTATTCAGAGAAGAAAAAGTATTTGTCGTGATATTTCCATGTACTCAGTTGGGATGCAGAAAGAATAGTCATTTCTCTGCCTTCTCCATTAGATTATGGCAAAGCACAAATGTAATTTTGATGGTAAAAATGAAAAGCAATTAAAGTATTGCTGGGTCATATGCCACAGGACTCTGTTTCTATTATTCGTAATACCACAACTAATATCTGTAGCCAGAGTACCAGCAGCAGCATTTTTTACTTAGTTTACCAGTGTTAGGTGAGATGTGCAAAGAACTCCAAGCCATGGAAGCTTCTATCAAGATGAAAATCTCTTACCTTTACAATTATGATATAAAAGGTAAGTACTCAAAAGTGTCACAGACCCATACATGATTCATTGACCAAAAGTTGTATAAACCAGTAGTTTTCAAACTTTTAGGATTAGTAAAATACAGTGACCATAGTCCCCAGATGTGTTCATTATTAACTTAAAAAGTGTTATGTACATTAGGAAAGCTAAGAGTAAAAAAAGGGTGAGAAGTGCCAATGTATCTTCACAAATCCCAATTGGCCCTTGAGTGCACCATCCTCTAACCCTGAGAGGTAGTTTGAGGTCTGTGTATGACAAAGAATATGGCATCTGCAGGGAAGGGAGAAGGCACCCTGAGCTGAAGGACTTCGGCATATGTGAATTGTGAACATAGAACTTCTACAAGGCCTTGGAAGGTGAATAATATTTTGTACAGCAGAAAGGAAAAGAGAAAAAATAAGAAGGGAGACTGTATTCAGCAGATAAGACATAGAGAAAAGGACGGGATGATCTAGTCAGGGAACATGAATTTCATGGACTGTTGTTATATTGAATAGCACTTTTTTTTTTTTGAGATGGGGTGTTACTCTATTACCAAGGCTGGAGTGCAGTGGTGAGATCTCAGTTCACTGCAACCTCCACCTTCTGGGTTCAAGCAATTGTCCAGCGTCAGCCTCTTGAGTAGCTGGGATTACAGGTGCCCACCACCATGCCTGGCTAATTTTTGTATTTTTAGTAGAGAGGGGGTTTCACTATGTTGACCAGCCTGGTCTCAAACTCCTGACCTCAAGTGATCCACCCGCCTTGGCCTCCCAAAGTGATGGGATCACAGGACATGAGCCACCATGCCCAGTTGTAGAGTACTTTTTTCCTCTAGAAAAGGTGGTTTGAATAATCGACAAACTATGAGAAATGACTACTTAAGTGCACCATAGAAATAATGCCAAAGGTATGTCAAGGAATCCTCAAACTTGTGGCAAACTATTTCTCAGCCATTGGGTTCATATTTAAGGCCCTGAAAAGGAGTATCCTATGCCACTTCCACCTCTCTTGTCTCTGTCCATCTTTCTACCTTTTTCAGGACTACTCAACCAGGTCACTGATCTCTCCATATCCCTCCAACAGAACCTAGCTGCTAACACACATTACCTGGCCACAGTATCTGCCAGGCCCAAGCATATGTGTTATCTTCTTATAGTCTTTTAATTCTTAACTTCTTTTGTTAAATATCCAGATAAGAGAATCCTTAAAGGGTCGAGTAGCCTCTGCAAAATGGAGCTCCAGAATATCAGAGGTAAAGTTTTCATATTCATTTTGGTATTTAAAAGTGTAACAAGATAACAATCTTGGAGTTTCTGCCATGTAGATGTTGCTAACACTCTCTCATCTTAATACTCTGCAATGTGGATTTCCCAGAAGTGCTGGGTGCCTCTTGAACAGTTCATTTCAAGAGTTCCTGGAGTATGAGGACCACATCCAAAGAGATGCAAGTAAATGTACGTGAATTTAGAGGAGAGTAAGAAGATGGCAGGTGTTGGAGGGTGAACTTCAAACCACATAGTAGGAGAGCAGGTGATGAAAGTAATGAGAGAAGTCTTAGGTTCCCGTGACATCTCACTTGTTCCCTATGACTCCAATCAGTTGGCCCACATCCAACGTGTACAAGCTCCAGGGAAACAAATTCGGATCTTACACAAAGAACTACTCAAGAGGGGCCAGCTGCCATGGTGACTGAAGTGGGCTTGGGGCCTGCTCAGGGTTGCTGTAGAGAAGATTCAGTCATTGGACAGCAGGCTGGACTATAACAGGGCCTCTGACTTATCTTCTATACCTGTGACTTAGAAACAAATTATTTTTAATGAAAAGAATGAGAGCCATGAACTGTTTCAAGTGAGGGAAAAACTGTTGCTCAATTTTTTTTTTTTTAAAAACCTTTTAAATGGCAGCAAAAGGAGATTCAGGGTTGGCCCAAGGAATACACCTGCAACAAGTGAAGAGGTGATATAGAGCCTCCGATGCCAATGTCTGATAGGGTCCACATCCCCTGTCATGGACTGGGGCTTCAGGGAATCTGCATGGAGAGGGGCTAATTGATGGGGCTGGGCACCCTGTAGCCCTGGGAGCAGCATTGCCCCATCCTTGTTCCTTGCCTTTCTGTTCCCTCTCCTTTGATTTCTTTAGCCTTCTTCTCTTCTTTTTCTTCTCTCTCTTTTCCTATTCCCTTTTGCCTTACTCTTACTCAACCTTTGTTCTTGTTTTTAGTCTTTGGTCTCCATACCTGGGAGTCTGCTGGTTTCTCTGTACTCCTTTCAGCATTGAAAAAAAAAAAGAGCCAAAGTTTAATGCAAACAGACATTATATAATGTCTAAAGCAATGGTTCTGAACTTGGGCTACACATTAGAATCAACTGGGAAGCTTCAAAAAGTGGGGTTGCCTGGGTCACATCCCTGGAGATTCTCATTTGATTGGTCTGGAGTGTGGCTTAGATTTGGGGGTTTTGAAAGCTTCCCAGGTGATTCTAGTGTACAGTCAAGGTTGAGGGTCATTCATCTAAAGCCTTCCTGAAGTGTCCTGGCATTGTAAATATTTGTCTCCAACTAGCATCCCCAATATAAGTACTCTCCTCCTTCACTCTGGTCTGCCATGGTGCTCTTAGGAGAGAGGCCTGACTCTCTCAATCCCTTCCAATTTAGCTTTGCTGCTTTCCTTATGTTTTCAGGATTGATCCATTGAGGCTATCGTAGAGAAATTCTACTCTTCAGTGTTATAAAATCATCATCGTTTCCTCCACTTCTCTTGGGTTTTATGTGACTGATAAATTAAAATAATATCCAGCATTTTATGAGTAGTTGTCGATTGTCTGAGTGTTTTTGATGCTGGCTGTACCTTAGAAACACCTAGGGAGCTTTAAAAATATCCCACTTTCCAGGCCCCAACCAAGAAAAATTAAATCAGAAACTCTTGGAGGTAGGGCCTAAGCATTATTTTAAAGCGCCCCAGTGATTCTAATGTGCTGCCTGAGCTAACCATCACTGGCCTAGGTACTAGGTAGATTTATCCTAATTTCTTGCAATTTCCCCTTCATTTCTTGCTCACTAAGGTTAGGCCACTGCCTGCAATGAGTTTTATCAACTCCGTTTGGAGGACAGAGGTAGGTGTTTCATCCATGCTCTTCTCCAGATTCAACGCCCCTCCTCAGACACCTGCTTAGGTAGTATCAGTCCTGCTCCCCAAACCCAGCATAATAAATTTGCTTGTCTGTGTTCATTTTATATCTGACGTGATGAATTGGCCTGTTTATGTGGTAGTAAGTCTACCAGTGAGTTAATGTGTTACCTATCTTAGGCAACACATTCCTAAAATGCAAAGACATCCTTTGGGCACAGACGCATTGCAAGGGGATGACATTAATGCTGAAGATTTCAGCAGACCAGCTGAGAAGGAGCTATTTGAGAGCTTGGAGCCATTTTGTTGTCTTTGTCTCTCTCTCCATGCCACTCAATGCCTTCTCCACTGTCCACCACCCAAATTAGGGGCTCCTTCAGTAGGCAGAGCCAGGCCAGGCCAAGGAGGAGGAGGATCTCTCACAGCAGTCTGTTCCTATGTTATCAGTGGTTCTGATATAAAGGAGAGGAGAGGAATAAAGTGAAGGAATAAAAGGAATTGCTGTCAATCATAATTCTCCAGGTGCTTTGAATAATTGTGAAACAGACTAATAATTACACAATTGGTCATTGGACAGCAGGCTGGACTATAACAGGGCCTCTAACTTATCTTCCATTCCTGTGACTTAGAAACAATTTATTTTTATGAAAAGAATGAGAGCCATGAACTGTTTCGAGTGAGGGAAAAACTGCTGCTCAATTTTTTAAAAAAACCTTTTAAATGGCAGCAAAAGGAGATTCAGGGTTGGCCCAAGGAATACACCTGCAACAAGTGAGGAGGTGATCTAGAGGTCACCTGTGGACCACCAATTGTGTAATTGAAAACAGACTAATAATGATATTTAATAAATGCAATTATACTTTGTCTTCAACAGAATGCTTCTTCTGAATTCTCTTGTCGTCCCACCAAAGGACCAAGTTAACAAACCAGGCTGCATCCCTAACCTGGGAGGTGAGTGCAAAGCAACAGGTTCCCATATATGTCATAGATGTGGCATTTCTTTTAAAATTGCAACTTGATTAATTATAATTAGAAATGATTTTTCTTCATTAAAAGGATTCTCCTGTACAGTCTATTCTCAGCTAACTATGGTTGGAAATATGTTCAGACTTCAAATTCTTAGGCTACTGAAATTTTTTTTGTCCCTGAATATTAAGCAGGCATGTCTGAAAATGTTTTTAAATTAGCCTGGGTGTCTCTTAGATGGGAGTGAGCAGAAGTGCCTGTTCTACTTATCTGCTCCCTCTCTTCAATCTTCTCTCTAGTTCTCTATCCCAGGACATCCTATATGATATCAGCAGTATCCCCATATTTCCTACTGTGGCCCCTTTCTTTTCCCTAGCCTGAAAAGATTAAGGTATTATGATAAATAATATCTGTGAAAAGCCTCAGAGATGATGGAGAAATTTATTTACATTTGAGATCTCAGAGAAAGGAAAAGATGTATAGAAAAACAGATAGAGAAAGGAGCCACAGGGGAAACAGAAATTCAGAGACATAAAGACAGAGAGACATGGTGACTCATGACTAGAAGAGAGCCATCTAGATACAAAACATGTCTAGACACACGTCTTCCAATCTTGTGTCTCCATGTCCCTCTGGATCTAGAGAGAGAAAAGAGAGGGAGACAGAGGAACCCACATTGAGATACTCACATTCATAAGGAGACAGAGACAGAGAGATGCAGGGAGAGGATAAGAGATGCATTGGGACACCCAGAGAAATGCAGGAAAAAAAAAAAAAACAGAGATTGACTCACCGAGACACATAGAAGTAATAGAGGCAGAACAGAGAAAGATGCACTCAGCGCTATGACAGAGGGCCTCCCACCCCTCATCCCAACACATCTAGGCTCCAGAAGCCTTTGTGACTTTCTACAGCAGTCCAGGGCCTTGTATAAAAAATGGGTCTTTTCCAAGAAGTGTTACAGTGAAAAGGAGGTGGTCCAGCTTAGAGAAAGACAAGGTGTGTAATTCAGCATTTTTGGGCAACAGGAAAGACTGTTCTCTGGATTCCAAGGTGGCTTAAAGGGAGGAGACTCTTCATTGGCCGTAAGGGATGTACCCAAATGGGCTTATTGTTCAAGAGAGTGAGCTTATAATGCAGATGTTGTAAAGCCTATGAGTCTTGCTACTTGTACGTTAAAGCTGTGATCTTCTGTTCTTGACAAGGTTGTATATTCCAGGAATGGCAGAACCCAAGGGAGAAGAGTGCTCATTCCTGTCTTCTTGCCTCTGGAGTATATGTAGGAAGCTCACACATTATATGCTGATGGAGGAGGGCGTGATGTGCAGAAAAGATGAAAGGCTCCTCTGTCTAAGCTGTTCTGGGCTACTAAACATTTCTCGTCCATCGACTGTACATATCTACATATATGTCATGCTGGACAGCCACAGCGAACAAAAAGACAAAGGAGGCCATGATTGTGGTTTTTGTTGGGGCCTCCATCTCTATGCTGTTGGTTCACATTTGTCTTCAGAAAGCAAGCTCTGGCTTATCTTGGCAAAGGCGGCCTGGGATTTCACCTGGCTGGATTCTGTGTGTTGCTGAAGGAGGAGCCCTCATGAATACTAACAAAGAGTTGGGCTGACTCTTAAGTAGGTCATTGCTGATTTTTTTTTTCTCAAAAGGAATCCACTGCCAGTATATTCCACTTTTTCAAATTTAAATTGATTGGATGGTCAACCTGGTTTGGGCTTAGATACAACTTCCTTGGCCATGAACCAAGGGGAAAAGTGTAGAGCTTTTGAGACAGAAAGATGACTGTTTTCGGTTGAGGAGATGGAAGCCTGGAGTCATGAGTCAACGCTAATCACGGACTGAGCCAGAGGTAGAAACCCAAGTCTGCTGACTCCCAGCCATGGCCTTCCTCTTCAAGACCACGTAGCCACTGAAAGGCCTTCTTCCCACACTGACAACGTAAGCTCAATCCTCACCAACAATATGCTTTTTTGATACATGGATTTAGGGAGAGGAAATATCATGTTTCCAATTTAGAGCTCTCATTTTCTTTGTATATAAACACATTCGACATTCAAACTAGGTGTTAACCTGATAGAACAGTACTGCAGGTAGAAGCTCTTTGAGGGGAAAAAAAAGCCTCTTTACAAAGGAGGCACACAGCTGACTGCAGCAGCATCTAACTAGTGGATAAAGGCAAAGGGGCAATGGGCAGCCTCTAATTATCCCAACAAGAAGTCAGTATTAACGATGTTTCATTACAAAGGAGAAAGTGAGGCTCACTTTGTGAATGAGTACAGTCTCTCCCTTCCTACCTCCCTCGTCTCTTTCTTTTTCTCTTTCTTTCTTTCCTTCTTTCTTTCTTTCTTTCTTTCTTTCTTTCTCTTTCTTTTTCTTTCTTTCCTTCTTTCTTTCTTTTTCTTTCTTTCTTTTTCTTTCTTTCTCTTTCTCTTTCTTTTCTTCTTTCTTTCTTTTCTTTCTTTCTTTTTCTCTCTTTCTTTGCTTTCTTTCCTTTCTCTCCTTCCTTCCTTCCTTCCTTCCTTCCTTCACAAATTATCTTCCTATAAGTAGGAAAGTTTGAGAAGACAAAAAGCATCAGTCTGAAGTTTAATAAAATGCATCAACCTGGAGAAAGAGTCATTTTTCAAATGGCATTGCTCATCTTGGAACAACATAAGCATCCTTCACAAATAAAGTCAGAGAGTGGTTTTAATTTACCATTTACCAATATATTTGTACTTACCATTTACCAATATATTTGTACAGTTTCTTCAAGAGAAGGGGTGAGACAGACATAGTTCTGTTTTTTCTCAATGCAGAGACTTAGGTACAAAGAAATGTCACTTACCCAGAGTCCATACGTTGAAGTGAAAGTGGAATTTCATGAAGCAAAAATAGTTATAGGATGATAAATCTGGACGAATTATACTTAAGACTAACTCCAATTGCCTTATTTCACAGATAACAGCTCTGAGCACTAGGGAGAGAGGGAGAGATTGGCCTAGCATTTGCTTTGTGCTTGAGCAGTCACATCTAGTATGGAAGTACTCACTACTCAGGGGTACTCACTTTCTGAGATAGGATGGTGGGAAAGACACCCCACCTTTGCCTCATCATTAACCAAGAAAACTCAAGGATGCTGAGAGAAAAACTGGAATTATTTCAGAATTTCTGGAAGAAGCTGTGCCCTCTGTCTTGTAGTCCAAAGCCCACTCTACACCATCTTGAAAAATGTCAAGGAACTGCATGGATTAGGTTGATTCTGGATGACCCTGGGTAGAGACACATTCAGTTTCCTGCTGACACCTCACCAAGAAAGTGACTTGGTCAGGTGACCCTAGGAGAAATTGGTACTGATAGTGTTCAAGGCAGATTTGTAGGTATCAGACTTAATACATAATGATTCTTGGGAAAGCCATTTAAATTCCTTAGACTTTAATTGGGTAAATGTAGGTAAAGTACTTAGAATAGTACTTGGCAAATAATAATTGCATATTCAAATTCAAATTTTTTTAAAAATCAGAGTCCTGTGAATACATGAACTCACCCACCCACACACAAACACAAGCAAACATACAGCCGTGACCCTGTGCATAAGTTTGACTGTAGATACCCTCACGGGAACTAGTTCACTGACTTCTGAATAAAAGAGTTAAGCAGTTGATTTGTTCTGTTCAACATTAGGGGTATCAGCCAGCAAAATCTGTTGAACTTACCATTGAAAAATCATTTCATTCAAGGTTACTCTGGTCATAATACACAGTTTCCTCGCCAGGAAAGAGGAGTACATATCACAGGGCTCTGCTCAGTGCACGTGTTTCTGAGCTCTCCCTCACTTTCTGCCTTCTTTGAGAAGTCTTCTCTGATTAGTCCAACCGGAAGTGCGGATTCTCCCCACCTGATTTCCTGTAATTTTATAATCTGTGCCCTTCACTTTATTTTTGTATTTACTGTTATATTGTTTATTTCCTTTTGGTCTTCTTGTGTGCATATGTATGTGTTTTGGGGGATGGGGTTATTCACTTTTGTTACTGTGTTACTCACTTTTGTATGTCCATAGTGCAGAGCATGGTGCCTTGTACATAGAATAAGTTCAGTAAATATGTGCAATTAAAAGTCCTTTGATTACACAATGGCTTGATACTGGCTTTTCCACTTCCCAAATGACCCAGTTCTTAACTACCGACCTAAGTGGAACTGACCCATTTCCATGAACAGCACTTCCTTGACCTTCATTGCTGTAAAACCCATAACAAAACTGCCTCTTACTTACCTCTCCTTATTGCCCACATTTGGAACATAGTAATATCTAAATGGGGGTTTGCTTTAGATCTTTGGGGAAGGAAGGCCTGTGAGTAGACAAAAGTAGAGTTGGGATGTGTAGGACTATTTGGTGGTAAGCAGAATAATGCAAACTGCTCCCCTGCCCAAAGTCAAATCATGTGCGTTCCCCACAAGTGGACACAGTGCCTTCTCTGTCTGAATTACCAATAGCCATGTAGTGGCTCAGTCAAAATTCCTTGTCCTGGTCATTAAAAAAATAAAACACATTTCTGGTGCTAAGTTAGGAATTAGATCACAATTTATGGATCAGTTTGTCAGCCAATTTTCTCCAAGGTCAACATCAAAACATGTAAAAAAAAACACACACCTTTTAAAATTATCATCAGTAAGTGGCATAATCTTACATTGTATCACCCTCATTCCAATTACCCCAGTGCAGCAGATGGAAACAGAGTCTCATGTGATCATCTGAGATAAGGATGAAGAACTGAAAGATAAACAAGTGACTCACTTTAATGGATTTGCTTCAGACAGGAGAAACCTGTAATTTCTCTTAGGCGTGCTTCATGGACCCATAGTGGAGTGAATCACAGACTTGCACAAGCCTTGAAACTGTGGGCAGCTTTACAGTTCTCAGACTGGCTTCTCACAACAAGTGGTCAGTTCTCACTGGGGCCTCTTGGACTTCCATTTCAAAAATGGAGAAGGAAGATCACAGCCACTGACTGGGGACTGTGGGAGGTGCCACGTGATGGTGGGGCACCATGCTGGGGAGCTGAGCGCTGACCTTCCCGCTGGGTGATTCTCCACCTCTGGGCTGCTAGATCTACTTCCTGGATGCCGTGAGTACATGTCCCACACCAACACCACTTTCCTGTTGAAGAAAGGCTTGTTTTTGCACATACTCCAGAATGGGGGAAATGTGTGACTTATGATGGTATTTTCTGGAATGCTTGATTCTTCAGGAAACTTCCCTAACATGATTTAGAAATTGGCTAGCTCAGGTTGGAGTATTTCAAGCCTCTTTTACATTTGTTTTTCTTTAAGAGTCATTTGTCAGGCTTTAATGGCTCATTCCTAGGAGTGAAAATGCAAAGTATCCTGTAAGGCAAATAAACTCACTGTCCCCTTGCTTGATAAATTTCAATACCTGTCTTTTAGACTGAATGTAAAGCTGGATGTTTCTTAAAAGCATTCTTTATTAGTTTCTTCTTTTAGTGAGCCTGACAAAACTGTCATTATATCAATTTAAAAAAAACCATTTCTCCAGTTACTGCCAACAGATTTTTGCAAAGACATCTTCCCTTGTTTCAAGTGGCCAATTCTATGTCACTTGAAGGTCTATATTCCTTATATTCTGAAGACAGTTGTGAGAGCTTGAAAGTGTTGCGTCATTAGGTGCTGTTTCATTTTGTTTGTTTTCAGTGTCAGCACTCCATGAGCTTTCTTCATAGAGCAGAGGCAATTGCTGGGCCTATCAGTTTCCTTAAAATTACATAAGTATCAAGATAGTTGGTGAGATATCTGGATGTCTTTCAACTCTGAAATTATATCATTCTTGAAACCTATCAGAATCGGAATCCAGATTCCAATTTTTAGAAAAGATACTGGGCTACAAACAGATTGGCTGGAAGCCATCTAAAATAGCCAAGGATCGACATTTCTGATTTTAATAGTTCTTTTCTTTCTTTCCTCCAAGGCTACATGTGAAGCATTTCATCCATGGCAAGGGAGAACTGCTAAGGGTGACAACATAGATTCTACTATTGAGGCCAGGAGATACTGGGTCTTAAAAACATAAACAACTCATTTATTCATCTGATGTTATAATCAGAGTTCTAATTATGTTACTGCCGCAGAGGAAATAGACAGTTATAGAATTAGGGGAACACACACACACACCCCCCAAAATATGGGTCACTTAACTCTTAAGTTCCTTACCCTCTAGTTAACCTCTTTGAATTGGTTGTTCCCATCAGACAATGGTCTGGCCTAGGAGTATGAGTCTAGTTGCCGCCTTGAAGGCTGGCAAACAAGTGAGAATAGGTGCTTCCTTTCACCTGGTGGTATAGTTCCTTTTGGAAAAGTATGTCCCTGATTTACAAATATTCTTGGCCACTCACCTTAGGGCGTTTTGCATGAACAAGTTTGAGAGATCACACCTTCCGATGCATTCCTTCTTGACTGACTACACTTACAGTTCCCAGCTGACCTTTTTTATTTTCATTGGGAGTTCCGATGTCAGGCCACAATTAGCATGTTCAGACAGGTAGGGACTACTCAGTCTGTGTGAGTCATCCCCTACAATTCCAACTAGCATGTTTCAGAAAGAAGCTCCAGTACCCGGACAGACTCACTGTAGTTTTTAAGTTCCAACTCATTCAGAAATTCAGCTCCAGGTACAAGGAAGATGGGACAAATAGGAGATGGTGTTCAAGAACAGCTGAGGTCATCTGGGTCTGTCCAGAGAAAGAGGGTTTTATTAGTTCTGATTTATGGAGACAGTGTGGAAAGAGACACATGGTTTATCACAACACCCTCTTGTGCCATGGCGAACATCCCTAAGTTAGCATGGTATTATTTTCTGCTCCATTCTTTTTCACATAAGGCTCCAGGTAGTACAAGAGGAGGTCTACAGTAGGACTGGCATCCAGGAGCTTTTCTACTTAAGTCATCAGGTTGCAAAATTATCTAGAATTGCAAATGTGCTCACCTCCTCCTCTGAGATGAAAAAGTTGCCTAATGATTTTAAAGCATAAACTTCAGCTGCTGATGTCACTCTGCAGGGATTATTTCCCAATTCATTCACTTATCCAACAAATGTTTACCGAGTGTCTATTCTGTATCTTATCCTTTGCTGGGTGCTGAGGATAGAGAAATATCAGGTGTTTACATTCTGACTAATGACAACCTGACTTTTTTTTTTGTCTATTTCACTAGGTGCGGCCTAATTTCTCCCAGGCTCTGAGGCGAAAAGCACAAATTGTGCTCTGTTGACCCATTGTGATTAGAATTTAGGCAGTGGTGTGAAAGGTGCAGATTACTGTAAACTTGATGGAGAGGTAGATCCTTAGACACATCCCCTCTGGGACAATCAGGTCTAGCTGCGTTTTCCTCTAAGCCTCTGAGGCCAGCAACTGTTATTTTCTTCGTAATGACCAGCAAATGTTCCCTTTTTCTTTGTAATGACCATGTTAGAGCAGGGAGCCTGGCCTCCATTCAGCAGGTTTGAATTGCTTTTTAGTACTGTGTGAAAAAGAAAGGTGAATGGTAGTGGGTAATTTACACTTTTATAATCATGCACAGAAAGACGTGGGTTATGGAAATGGAGGAGAAGGAACCTGGGACAAGACTTTTGCAGGTGCTGAGAAGCTGCCATTCGAGGTGGCTTAGTTGCTTTTATCTCTGAAATAAGTCATCTTGGAGACACCTTGGCAAGGAGATGTGGAGCTGCCCTTATTGGGTGACTAGTATAGAAATTGGAGGGAATTTATAAATGAGTGATAACTCTTTATTTACCTCCTTGCCACAGGCAGCCTCAGGCAAGAGTGCTTTTGCTTATTGTTTTCTCTTCCACTTTTTAATTCTTCATTTTTGAATCTGTTGTCTTTCTTGTGGTCACCCAAGCTTTGCTGCAAATGACTTAAAGAGCTCCTATGAATACATTAGCACTGGGATGGGCATAGGGTAGATGCCCAGAAAATACATGTGAAGGCTAAGTCTGGATAGATTAATGTGTTTCCCTCGGAGATAACATATTGTGATGGAATAGCAGCTTGAAACTCCCCAAAGCATTTCTGATTATCTACTTGTTTTTATTTTTAAATTTTTTTGAGACAGAGTTTTGCTCTTGTTGCCTAGGCTGGAGTGCAATGGTGCAATAGATCACGGCAACCTCCGCCTCCCAGGTTCAAGCGATTCTCCTGCCTCAGCCTCCCACGTAGCTGGGATTATAGGCATGTGCCACCACGCCTGGCTAATTTTTTGTATTTAGTAGAGATGGGGGTTTTACCATGTTGGTCAGGCTGGTCTCGAACTCCTGACCTCAGGTGATTCACCTGCCTCGGTCTCCCAAAGTGTTGGGATTACAGGCATGAGCCACCGTGCCTGGCCTAGCGTTTCTGATTATCAGGTGAATTGGTAAAACCTGAGTGAAACAGTCTTCTTACTACAAGAAATTTCAGAACCTTTGATATGTGTTTGTGCCTCTGTGTGTGTGTGTGTCTGTGTGTGTGTTGGGGGGAGTTGTGGCAGTGGTGGTACACATTGTTCCCAAAACTGATTTGATTATGGAACCCCTTTGTCTTTTATGAGACCAGTGTTCTGCAGAAACCCATTTGAGGACACAAAGCCTTGGTCAAATACAGTAGACACCAAAGCCTCCATTGTTTGCCTACTAAAAGTAGAGCAGGCTGACTTCCCGAATTCAAAGAAAATTAGGCCAGTCTGTACGAATGCCCTCAAGGTTAAATTTTTCTTCTGTTCCATTTTCTTTAATCTTTTTGTGCCTGCTACAAATGGTTGCAAACAAATGGTGGATAATTTGCATCAACCTCAAACACAAATATGCCTTCTTCCAGCATTATTCTGTCATGATTACTGCTTGCTGTTTTTGTTTCTCTTTACTGGGTACTAGGATCTTGTTTTAAATGGTGACATCTTTTCCCAACAAAGCATTTTTCTGCCACCATACACAGAGGGTTTATAAAGTAGGGAATACAAGAGAACACACAATTTTGTTGGTAAACTGAACACAATGTGGAACCAGAAGTGAATAAATGGAATAAAGGTAACTTAAGCAGAATATGCTTGGAACAAGTCTGGATTCTCCACGTAGGATATGATCTAGCACTGGCTCCCCACTGTTTACTAGAAGCTGGTATGCCCTCACCTGGGTGAGTTAGCTTCTGTCAGGCTCCC
The DNA here is from genome assembly GCA_963573385.1 of Cacajao melanocephalus. Lineage (NCBI taxonomy): Eukaryota > Metazoa > Chordata > Mammalia > Primates > Pitheciidae > Cacajao > Cacajao melanocephalus. The sequence continues at coordinate 8,370 of CAUYLG010002053.1, read as the reverse complement.
GTATGAAAGCTGCTTCTCTATGTACTGACCATAGTTTGCTTATATCCATCTGAACAATTCTCACTCTTCTTGTTACATTTAATTTAATATTTAGGTTTTGCATGCTTGTTCTTTTCTTTCCTTCATTCTTTCAGGAGAGAACTCACTATATGTAGACATGTGCTAGGTGCAGGAGAGATGCTATATTTGTATTTACTGAAACTTTTCAGTTTGGAATGTTGAAAAACTCTAATTCACTTTAATTGTTAAGTCTTTATCAGGAGTAGATCTAAGGATGTGTGTTTCCTCCATTACATTCTATAAAAGACCAACCACAGATGAATTAGGAGGATAAATTATGCTGCCAAAGCCTTTTAAAATTTTTTAAATTTTCCATTCTCAGAGCCCTTAAGCTCTTCTCTGCAGAGCACTCTGGCTTTTGGCCTCGGCCACATTTGAATTCTGACAGGATGGATCCCAATCAACTCTTTCTGATGAGAAGAGAACCAACCAAATTAGGGCCAACCTGAAAATATTCATCTAATCCATCCCTGCCAATCAAACTGGGCTAAAATAAAAATGCTATGATTCCTCTTAGGTAATGTCACTGAATATTCTCCCCCAACATTTGTAATAACTAATAAAGGAAATTTACTATATAAATTACCATCCCAAATGGTATATAGTTACATATGGCAGACTACAATAACATGAATGGTCAAGTAGCAAATTAATCAAAACCCTCCAGCCAGTTGTCCTCATTTCAAATTTGTGTATTCTATGATTATGTTTATTATTTCATATATATAATGAATATATATATTCATATATATATAATGAATATATATATAATGAATAAATATATATATATTTTCTGCTTTTATACATATATGAAATGTATCATTAATCAATATTGTTGCACAAAGAATGATTTACAGAAAATGCCATAGTTGTTGTATCCTTTACTTCCTGGACACATTCAGGAGCTGTGTGGAGTTGGAGGTCCTAGCATTAGTCGGAGAGATGTTTTAGACTTTGTGAATGACATCACATTATTATGCCAAATGTCTGACTTTCTTTCAACAAGGTTAGTTTTAAGCAAAACTCCTATATTGAAGGTAATGGACAGTAAACATGACCCGTCTTCTGAAGCCTCAGACAGCAGATGCTATTCTTTTCTTTTTTTTTTGGGACAGAGTTTCACTCTTGTTGCCTAGGCTGGAGTGCAATGGTGCAATCTTAGCTCACAGCAACCTCCACCTCCCAGGTTCCAGCGATTGAACCTGGAGTGCAATGGCATGATCTTGGCTCACTGCAACCTCCGCCTTCTGGGTTCAAGAAATTCTTCCTCAGCCTCCTCAGTAGCTGGGATTACAGGTGCCCTCCACCATGCCCAGCTAATTTTTGTAGTTTTAGTAGAGATGGGATTTCACTATGTTGACCAGGCTGGTCTAGAACTCCTGACCTCAGGTGGTCCACCTGCCTCGGCCTCCCAAAGTGCTGGGATTACAGGTGTGAGGTACTGAGCCTGGAAGCACGTATTCTTTATAAATGCCTCCCTTCGTCTTGCCTTCACCCATTTTTAGTGCACATTTCAGACATTAATCTGAAATGTGGAGAGGAATTGGGTTTGGCTTCAGTAATGGTCCTATTATTTGGCCCTGAAAATAGGTTTCTTTTCTCCTTGACACATGTACTTCAGTATAATTGTGAAGAGTAGCAAAGAGAAAGGTTTAAAGTGAACACTTTAATGAGAGAAGTGAACAATCTTCAGCTTGATAATCAAAATGAATCTTATAGTCTATATCTGTTTTTCAAACTGCAGGTTACAATCCATTAGAGGCTTGCAAATTAAACTTAGTGGGTGGCAACTAGTATTTGAGAGAATGTCAAACAGAATAGAGAAGAATATAAGATAAAAATATTGGACATATCAGAGTTCTTGCTTGTAGGTAGCAAGGATAAGTATTTTTACATAAAAATTGTAAATATAAAAGTTATGGGTTTTTTTTGGTTTTGTGTATAGACACTGATATACATACATAGATACATACCTATGTGTGTCTATACATAACGAGTCATAACATGAGATCTGTTTTTTATTGTGTCAGTTTCAAAAATTTTTGAACACCAAAGTCATATATGTGAAACATATGGATACTTTTAAAACAATTTATACTGGTTCTTCTGGTACTTTCTTTAGTGATGATCAGTTAAGCATCTATCCTAGACAATATTTATATTGCAAATTGCTTAGTGTACACATTCATCAATTTATGGCCTACATGGGGACTTCTTTCCACTCACACTGTAAGATCATGAATTCTGCATTCATAATCCCAATCCCTGTCAAATCCATTACCACACCTTGCCTGTAATGCTGCCATGTTCTCTTTCCCTTGCTCAGACTTGCTCTACAAGATGATGTTGTAAATAAAAATACTTTCCCCTCCATTCATTGGTTAGAAACTTTAAACTCAAAGATAATTTGGAAGCATTTCTGTAAGTGCCTGTGGCTTATCATCTCAGCTGAAAGCTCACTGGGTGCATGAAAGTCCATCTTATGCTTGACTCTACCCAGAAAGGGTCTAATGTCAGATCAGTGAGTTCTGTCTGCTCCCTGGTCATCAATTGCCGTATGGACCTAGTTGGATCAGGGCCTAGTTCATCTCTACTAGATTATAAGAGAATTTATGTTTGCTGAGGGTGGTCTTTGCCTGGTCATTTCACTGAATGCAAATGTGTACATGATCCCTCTTCTCACTGTTAGTTTGACTTGTCTGTGTTACCCACCGAACATCCTTTATGGGAAAAATAGCATCTTTTATTTCTGTATGCTCAGCATCTGGTACAATTTCTAGCAAATGAGTGACATTTGATAAATGTTGGTTGATAGAATGAATGATCATCTACATTTTATGAAACAGATGAAAAAATAGTCTCCATAAGGGTTAAATAGTTCATCGTAGAGAGAAGATTATAGCATAGTTCTTGCTGATTCTAAAATCAATGATCTTTTTATTTTGCTGCATCTGGACTTCCAGGAAAATCATTTTAAGGAACTTTATTACCAATAAAGGGTCTGAATTGCCACTATTCTATATGAAAGTGTCATAGTAATGATCATGATGATGTTGATAAATCTCAACTGTTGTAAGGATATTTTCTTGGAGATTTGGCTTTGAAAGGTAGAAGTCTCAGGAAAAAAGCAAGAACAAAGATATGGCAAAAGAACAGAGTTATCTTCCCATGCATCTAGTTCCTCTGTATAGTAGTTTATCCATTTCTAAGAGGGAGTCTCAGAGCTTGCTCCAGTAGCAGATGATTGGGTTTATTAATTTCACTTTAAGTTACTTGTCTCCATACGCCTAGACAAACAGTACACTATAGGATAGTGGTTCTCAACTGGGTGGGATTTTTCTTTCAAGGGCACATTTGACAACAACTGAGTGGGGAGTGAGTGCTACTGGCATCTATTGGGTAGAGGCCAAGGATGCTGCTTAACTCCTACAATTCACAAGACAGCCCCCAGCAGCAAAGAATTATCCAACTGAAAATGTCCACAGTACCATCACAGAGAAATCCTGTTATCGAGATTAAGAATGGCTGTCCAGCTGGACCATCTGTGTTGAACTCATGGCTCTACTACTTTTTATCTGAGTGATGTTGGGCTCATAGTTGCTCAAAAATTTGTGCTTTACTTTCTCCATTGATAAAATGAAGATAGTAATAGTATCTTACATCGTAGGATTAAATGAGTTTATGCAGACTGTGCTTAGAACAGTTATTGGCAAATCGATATTCTTGATAAATATGACTTTTTTTTTTTTTGAGATGGAGTCTTGCTCTATTACCCAGGATGGAGTACGATGGTGCAATCTTGGATCACTGCAATCTCTGCCTCCCGGGTTCAAGCGATTCTCCTGCCTCAGCCTCCCAAGGTGCTGGGATTACAGGCATGAGCCACCACACCTGGCTGATAAATATGATTATTAAATAAACTTGTTAATTAAATAATAAGGAACGATGCTTTGGTGAAACTACATCTTCCTGGTTCTTCCATCATTCTGTCTTATTCTGTTGAAAAGTTAACAGTTGAGAGAAACTATTTTCTTTTGTACATTTTAGCTGGCTTGAAAATAGATATCAGTGTGCTTTCCTAGGGCAGGCTGCTTTGGTGTGAATATCTCAGAGTATCAGGTGGGTTCACTAAGGGGTTGGTTAGCCTGCTAAGTATTGTGTTAGTTGTGTGAAGTTATCACCTTCAGGTGGGTATGCCTTCTTTCTCTATTGCAGGTGAAGATCCTCATGTATGAAAATGAAGTCCCAGACAACCATGGTTTGCTGCTTCATGTTCTTTCTGTCCACAGAATGTTCTCACTATAGATCCAAGATCCACATAAAAGTAAGGTTTGATCTATTCCTATGTGATCCCAAGAGAAATCTCTCAGTTGCCCTCGATGGCAAGACTTCTGATAAATAACATGTCATTTTACATGCATTTTCAAATGGTTACAACTTTACTCTTGCTGATAGTAACTTTCTATAAAAGGGAACAAAGAAAAGTTGAGAGGTGGCAGGGACTTGTGTGGAGAGCGACAGTATAGTAGAATAATCACTTCGCAAGCCTCAGAGAATGTAGATAGACTGCTGCTGAGAGAAGAAAGTACTCGCCTGGCAGTTGAGCAATGAAGAGTCAGATCTTAACTTTGCTTCCCACTAGCTGCACAAGTTGTTTCACTTTTCTGAGTCCCAATTTCCTTATCTATAAGATGAAGTTTTTAAAAGATGTTATGTATAGTTCTTTATAGATATAAGAGATTTGTGATTCTATTATTGCGCCCTAGTGATTATTCCTAGTATCTGCTCATTTCTGTCTTGTAAGGACCTACAGTATCTGTGGACCACATTAACTTCATTTCATCCTTACAGTTAATACAGGCAGAGAACAGATTAGTGGTATAATTCTCATAACTGTATTCTCCCTGGATGCTTAAACTTTTCAAAAGATGTAGCATTTCTACTGACTTCACCTAGAGAGGCCAGGTGACCGCTGTCAAGGTTCTGTCCCTCATCAGAGAGCAGTGCATTCTTCCTGTGCTCTCATTCATGTTTCCTTCAGCAAGTTCCCACAATACCAGCACATGGATGTGCTGCAGTTTTCTTTCTAGTCTTGAACCCGTTTTCTTCCCATATTCATATGGAGCCTCTAAGCTGAGATGAGGGAGCAGAGTCCCACAGTAAAGAGGATCTTTGGGAATTTGTATTTTTCAGGCTGGAGATAAACTTCAAAGCCCTGAAGGGAAACCCAAGTCTGGAAGAATCCAAGGTATGTGGCTATAGAACAGTCTTCATCCATTTGAAGACAGGGAAGAATAAAGGAAGGGCACTGATGTTGCAAGCTTGTCCCCAGGCCACAGGCTTTCCAACTGAATAGCAATCTTCAGTAAGTTCTTTATGTTTACCAGTAATGATAGATTTTGTTACATTTATACCATTACCAGTGGCATAGTCAATGAAGTGAGTTAGCAAATATTCACATGTGCTCTAGAATAGTGGACAAGTGCATATTTTCAAATCCCAAAGAGAAATCTGTTCAAAGTAATAAGTTAATAGGAGGCAGAAAAGGAAAGAGGACAAGATTATTCCTTCCTTCATTCAAAGATATTTTCAGGGTGCTTATATGTATGCATCACTCTGATGCTGAGAAGTCCATTAAAGCACTGTAAGATGGACATCATGGTGATGAGACTGGCCACTCTCAAGAAGTGAGAAGTAAACTAAGAGGGTAATCACTAGTAGTACTTCAGTGAAATTATGTGGTTCTCACTCATATAGCAGGGAATAACTGGATTCCGCAAAATCATGGCCAGGTGTAAATACATCCTTATATAGACGTGGAAGTGAGAAAGGAAAGCAGAGAGAAAGGTAGCTAACATTTACTGGGCATTTAAGACAACATGGATCTAAGTGTTTTACAAGATGCTGTCTTATTCCATATTTGTAGCATTATTACATCATGTCCAAACTATATGGAAGAAGAAACTGAGAACCACTCTGGTTAATGAATTTGCAAAAATTGATGTACATGGTAGATGTCAAGGAAAGATGCAAACCTTGTTTCTTTTCCCAGTGAATGGAGTCATCACAGAGTCATCCAAGCCACAAAAGTTGACTCTCAGGCAATTGGTCACCTCATTTTATTGATTTGAACACCCTAATAGCTCTCAGCATTATTTACTTTCCATTTCCCAGCTGCTATCTTATGGCAATTCTCCTGAGAATATTTCAACAGCCTAATTCTTCCTATCCAAAATGAATTCACTCTGACCCATGGATCATATTTGGCCTGCCACTAGTTTTGGTAAATAAAGTTTTATTGGAACACAGCCATGCCCCATTCATTTACATACTGTCTTTGGCTGCTGTCACACTACAAAGCAGGGTTGAGTAGTTGTGACAAAGACCTATATGGCTTGCAAAGCTGAAAATATTTACTCATTGGCTAAAGTTGCCGTATTTAGTCAGTGAAAATATAGAATGCCTGATTAAGTTTGAATTTCAGATAAACAATGAATAATATTGCATGGCTTATACAGACACTAGAAACTTATTTGTTGTTTATCTGAGCATGTATAGTCAGTCATTATTTGCAGATTCTATATTTGCAAATTTGCCTACTTGCTGAAATTTATTTGTAATCCCTAAATTAGAACTCATAATGCTTTTGTGGTCATTCACAGACATGCAGAGAGCAGCAAAAAAACTGAGTTGTCCAATGCATATGTTTTCAGCAGGGGCTGGACAAGGTGATGCTTTACCTTCTTGTTCTAGCTCTCCTACTATAAACAACTGTTCTTTTTTGGCCTACATAGCACCACAGATTTTTTTTTGCATTTTTGTGCTTTCTGTTGGTGACTTTGCTGTTTAAAATAGCGCCCAAATGTAGTGCTAAAGTGCTGCCTAGCATTCCTAAGCCAGAGAAGGCTAGAATGTGCTTTATGGAGAAAATGCATATGTTAGATAGGCTTCGTTTGGTTATGAATTCTAGGGCTATTGGCCACGAGTTCAATGTTAATGAATCAACAATATATATGAAATAAGGTGTCTTTATATAGAAACACACAAAAAACAAGGTCATATATTGATTAGTTGATGAAAATGTAAGCAGAAGGTTGCAGGACCCTAACCTTATATTACCCTAGGAGCAATTGTTCAGAACACTTAGTGTTCATGGTAACTTTATAGAACATAACTCTTGTGGATAATTGACATTTAACTGGGCTTCCCATATTTTATCTGGCAACTCCGTTTATGTGCTCCTTTATGTAAAAGTTTACGGACTCCTGCTCTATGCTATTATCAATTATCTTTCAGAAACAATTCCAGTCATGTTTTCTGGTAACTCTCACATTAGCACAGCATCCAAGACCTTGCATGAGTTAACCCCTGCTTTCCTTCACACCCTTATCTCTTGCCACGCCCTCTTCAGGTGGTTTGGACTAGCCTTTCTGAATAATGTGAAATTCCCCTTTCCACGTGCTGTTCATTCACTCTGCTTGGACACCAGCTTCACAGTCTACCTGGCAGCTCTTATTGCTGTGGACCTAGTTCAATGTCACTTCCTCCAGGAAGCAATCCAAAAATCCCCACAATGAATCTGAGGCAAGTGTCAGAGTGTGGACGTCCTAATTGGGCTCCTCTCTCTCTCTTTTTTTTCTTTTTAGAGAAATGCCATGGACCTTGCATCTCTTCCTCCAACTGCAGCCAGCCCTGTGCTAAGGACTTTCACGGAGAAATAGGATTTACATGTAATCAAAAAGAGTGGCAAAAATCAACTGAAACATGTACAAGCCTTTCTGTGGAAAAACTCTTTCAGGTGATGCATTCACAAATTATTGGTGACAGAAGCCATTCCCCCAGGAGACAGTAGAGGCATTTTTAATGTGATTTGTTCAGCATCTCAAAAGTCTCAGATCTACACTTAGAAAAATCTACAGAGTGGGTTAAATTTGTTTCTTGTCTTTCCTTCTTTACGCAAACTCTCAAGTATTCACCCTCTTCTCCACATGCTTTCTATTTCTCCCACTAAGAAACTTTTCTTTAAAAAAAGTATGAAACTCACACTATGGTGTATATGATTGCTTAGAAGTTACGTTTTAGCTCTAAAAGTGGGTTTGTATGCTTCTTGTGATAATCAGTTAATCAACTAAACATATCGAGGATCAAATTTATTTTGATACCTCTTTTTTTTTTTTTTTTTTTTTTTGAGATGGGGTCTTGCTCTATTGCCAGGGTGGAGTGCAGTGGCATCATTGGTTCACTGTAACCTCGGTCTCTCAGATTCAAGTGATTCTCCTGCTCAGCCTCCCGAGTAGCTGGGACTACAGG
>CAUYLG010002051.1:0-60887 GCA_963573385.1 Cacajao melanocephalus | reverse complement strand
ATTTCATTGAGTTCATCTTCGACCTCTGATATCCTTTCTTCTGCTTGGTCAATTCGGCTGTTGAAACTTGTGCATGCTTCGCGACGTTCTTGTGTTGTGTTTTTCAGCTCCATCAATTCACTTATATTCCTCTCTAAGTTGTCCATTCTCGTTAGCATTTTGTTAAATCTTCTTTCAAGGGTCTTAGTTTCTTTGCATTGGGTTAGTACATGTTCTTTTAGCTCACAGAAGTTTCTTATTTTCCACCTTCTGAAGCCTGATTCTGTCAGTTCATCACACTCATTCTCCATCAGGCCTTGGTCTCTTGCTGATAAGCAACTGCGATCCCCTGTAGGAGGAGAGGCATTCTGATTTTGGGTGTTCTCAGCCTTTTTGCACTGGTTTCTTCCCATTTTTGTGGATTTATCCACCTGTCGTCTTTGTAATTGCTGATTTTCAGATTGGGTCTGAGTGGACGTCCGGCTTGTTGGTGATGAAGTTTTTTTCTGTTTCTTAGTTTTCCTTTGGCGGACGCCCCTTCCCCACAGAGCTTGGTCTTCCCAGGTTCAGCTGTGCTTACTGTGAAACTCTCGGTCCTCAGTGCTTCCAATTGCTGTTCTCCTTGTGGTGGTGGGACCAGCCGAGCTGACTCAAAGGGCGCCCAGTCGCGTATACTCTGCACTGAGAAGCGCTGCACCGCGCGGGGCGCCGGCAAAACAGCTGTGCCGGCCAAAAGAGTCACACTGGCGACACCTGTGGCTCCTCCACCGGGAATCTCCCAGTTTGTGGGCCACAGAAATTGGTCTGAAATTGCGGCGCCCACTCGCTCTCTGTGCTTTCACTGGGAGCTACAATCCTGGGCTGTTGTTAATCAGCCATTTTGGATCTCTCCGCCCGGTGATGAAGTTTTTTTCTGTTTCTTAGTTTTCCTTTGGCAGACGCCCCTTCCCCGCACAGCTGGACCTTCCCGGTTCAGCTGTGCTTACTGTGAAACTCTCAGTCCTCCACGCTTCCAATTGCTGTTCTCCTTGTGGGGACAGGACCAGCCGAGCCGGAGTCGTCCCGTATACTCGGCGCCGAGAAGCGCCGTGCTGGGGCGCCGGCAAAATAGCCGCGCCAGCCAAAAAAGTCACCCTGCGACCCGTGTGGCTCCTCTACCGGGAATCTCCTAGTCTGTGGGCAACAAGAATTCGTCTGAAAGTGCGGCGTCCACTCGCTCTCTGCGCTTTCACTGGGAGCTACAACCCTGAGCTGTTGTTAATCGGCCATCTTGGATCTCTCGAATTATAGGTTATTTTTAACCATGTCTACAATTTTAATCTTTGAAGGTTAAAATACATAAAGTCAATAAAAACTATATGTAATAAAGATATTTAAACTTCTGCTCTGATATAGTAAATGACTAATAAACAGCTTTGCTAGAAGCTGACTGGGTGGCCAGGCTTGACTCAGGATATTGTCAAAGCTGATGATGCTCTTAAAGGCTGGATAATATTTTCTATCTTTTTCCTCTCCATACTTACAAACTGCCATAGAGTTTGTTAATAAGTCAGCCTATTTTTACATTAACAGACTATTATTTGAAAAATAGTTTCTGGATATAAATACTTCTTAGAGTGGACTAGATGAAGAAGAATAAAGTAATAAAGAAAGGGAAGAAGAGATGTATTAGCTGTTGTAGAAAAAGATGAGGAGGACCACCATGGCCATTATCAATCGGTTGTTATTGTGCACTTTATATATGCTGAACATTAATGTTTTACATGTATTATCTCATTCAAGCCTGAAAGCAATCTGATGAGGTAGAAAGGGACTTTTATTATAGCCATTAAAAGATGCAAAATCTAGGGATAAAGGAACAAAGTAACCTTCAAGAAGTCTAAAGCTTCAGGCAGAGAGTAAACTATAAGCCACGTTGGATGAAACACTGGCAGTTCCTACACCCAAAATAAGGTGGTGGAATGTCTCTTGGGTGAACAACCACAAACCTAGGTCAATTGACCCAGTTGTTACGTTTACAGGACCAGATCCATCAGAGTGTCTGCTCTTGGCAATGAATCTGCCCTTTGTGATAAGAACTTAGCTTCCTTAAGTTGGGTTAGAACATAACACAACACTTAATCATATCTCTCATCTCCCAGCTCCTCATGCGATCAGTTGGTCTTCTGGGAGATTTATTGTGAATAACTTTTTGTAATAAAGTGTCCTCTTGACAAGTATCTGGTAGAGAAAACCAACAAAACCAAGCAGATCACTGTCCTGCTTTCCTAAATCCTCTTCCAGAATTTACTTTTTGGTCTATAGTCCTTCTTCAGAAGGACTTTCTTTGAATATTTGGCATTTCTCCAAGATTTAGGACTTCTCAATGATAATTTTGGAAGAAGCAGGTTAAAGAAAATATTTGGTGGGAAGATAGGATTGCCAAAACCTTGATGTCCATCAGAAGGAAAACAAACAAGTGAGACAACATCTGGATATTCTTTGATCCATATGTTCAAGAGTCAAGGATTAGAGCTCCTTGGGATGGCATTGTTAGCAGAAATCGAGCACAGGGTGCAGCTCTGGTAAAGATTTGAAACTCCATTTATGGAACTGAGTACATAGAATGTGCATCTAGTCTCATGTATGAAAATCTAGTCATAGTTCATAGAACTGATGAAATGTATGATTCTCTTTTAAATATTATTTGTATTAGTTTGTTCTCATGCTGCTAATAAAGACTTATCCAAGACTGGGTAATTTATAAAGGAAAGAGGTTTAATTGACTCACAGTTCAACATAGCTAGGGTGGCCTCAGGAAACTTACAATCATGGTGGAAGGGGAAGCAAACACGCTCTTCTTCACATGGCAGCATCAACTGCCAAGCAAAAGGGGGGAAAGCCCCTTATAAAACCATCAGATCTCATGAGAACTCACCATCACGAGAACAATATGAGGGTAACTGCCCCTATGATTAAATTACCTCCCACTGGGTCCCTCCCATGACACATGGGAATTATGGGAACTACAATTCAAGGTGAGATTTGGGTGGGGACCCAGCCAAACCACATCATTATTAGTTCAGTCTCTTATTAGCAAATATGTATTGAGTCCCTTGTGTATGCCAAGAGCTATGTTAAGTACTGGCAAGTTATTGATTAAAACATGTATTGTCACATTAAAGATCACCCAACCTAAAGGAAGAGGCAGGTACATAAGCCAAAAGATACTTCAATCTATACAGTGATGGAAATCTAAAAGTTACAGTGATTGTATAGTGGAAGAAGTAATTAACTCTCCCAGAAAGATCCGGAAAGTTTTTATTGCTGAAGGGCTGCTTGAGCTGGGTTTTGAGGGATGAGTAGGAGTTTGTCTAGCACACAGGTAAAGTTGGATATGATAGCATATTATTATTTGTTCTCATTCACCACTGTTTTTCCATATAGTCTTGGCAATAGATAATTGAATGAATTTACTGATTCAAATGCTGAAATATTGCCCATTTATTGGTGCCATTTTCTTAGCCATGAGAGAGTATAGATATGGGATTTCTTCTTTTTAGGAGCATGATGCCACACTAGTATTTCCATTTCTGTCTTTCGTACCAAGTAAGAATTGGTCTCTCTCCAGGAGAGAGAACCATTAAAAACAAGACATTCTGGAGGTTGACTATAATTTAGTCACTAATTTTGAAAATGTAGTAGAAATTTACAAACAGCTTTACCATCCTTATTCTCGTTAATACAGATTTCTGGGTGTGATGGAATAATTTCATAACTCTGAGTTGTAATGAACTCGCATTCTGCCACTCCTGGAATGTGAAGCCAAGTCCAATGTGTTTCCTTAGACCGGTAGGGAGTGGGTCCTTTCCTCTCCACATTGCTCTTGATGTCCCCATTAGTCTTAATGAGGCATGTTAGATCTCCTCTGAACTATGCTTCTTTTTTCTTCTATGATGAGTAAATTGGAGGGGCTGATTAAGGAGGCCTTACAAGAAAATAGGACTGCTTAGAATTTAAGAAAAGATGAAAAAGCATGTAAGGGAAGTTCTGTATCAATGTTAAATAAAAGAAGAATGCATATAAATTTCCACTACCAAAAGCAGTCAATTCATGTATAAACCACCATATAATCCATGAAAAATCAAACATAAGGCAGAACTAATTGCAAGCAGTCTGTACTGTCTTTTCTTAAGTAGAGTGATACGGAATCACTGTACCCTCCACCTTCCTCCCAGCCTATTCACAGAAGGACTTAAAACAAAGTCTACCTGCAATTCTTGGTCAATATCACCTATCTACTCCTTCCTCTGCTGAAAGTGACAAGGTGAGGAATCTTCCTGGTCGGCTGCTTCTTTGGGAGTTTCTAAAGTCAGCTTCTCTTGTCTAAAACAGTAGAAATTAGCTCAGTGTCAGAACCTAACTTTCGTTCCTTTGTGTGTTTTGCTGAAGCAATCTTCTTTCTTTGAATCTATCTGAGCAGCAGATCACCAAAGAGAATCCTTAAGCAGGACAAAACTTCTCTCTGAGTTCACTTATGCCCTGACATACTAGAAGCCCTAATTTTAATCATCAAGATCCTCAAGCTGCAAAACAGTTTGCAATTTGCCTTTTTAAATGGTCATTCATTAATTATTCTAGAAATAGCTATGAGAACCTACCATGTGTCAGGCACTGAGGGTCCAGCAAAGAAGGAGAAAAACAAAATCCCTGTCCTTATGGAGATTCTAGGCTGGAAGCAGACAGAACATGAGCAAATGCCCCTTACACCATGACAAATGCAGTAAGTGCCACAGACATCTAAAGAAGCCAGACCCATGAGAAATGGACATTTAAGCTGAGCCCTGAGGATGAGTAGGGGTTAGCCAGGCTTAAAGAGTACTCTAGGTGACAAAAACAATGAGCCACTAGGGAAAGAAACACTAAGGTGCCAGAAAGAGAAAGTAAGCTAGAAAAGTAGGCAAGGGCAAGATGGATCAAGGCTTTGGACCATGTTAAAGCTTTTGGATTCTACCTCAAGAACAATTAAAAGTCACTGAAGCTTTTTAAGCAGGAGAGCAAAATAATAAGATATACTCTGCTTTTTATCTTTAATAATGGTAGCTGCCATGTGATAAATGGATTGGGGAGTAGTTAGCATGGAAGGTATGCAGGACTAAAGGTCCAGTTTGGAAAATATAATAATAGTTAAGATGAAAAGTGGCATGCCTTTGATTAGGGAGTGGTGCTGAATATTCAAAGATGTGAAGTATAATTTAAAGGTAGAATCAGTAGAAATTAATGTTTGCTGGGATTTGAAGATGAAGGTTAGGATTCTTCATCAGTTTTTGACCTAAATGCCTGGGTGAATAGCAATGTCACGTGCTGAAGAAGGAACCGGTTTTTGCAGCAGAAAACTAAAGTTCGGTTTTGGACATGTTATACTTATGAGGAAAGAGAATTGAGTGCAATTGTTGGCCAGACTTATTTTGATTCTAAAATAATATGTATAACACAGAAAATCATATTTAGTATATCCAAAGCCCTCAGCAATTGATATTTCCCTTTAAAAAATGTCTCTCCAGGGCAGATGCAGTGGCTCATGCCTGTAATCCCAGTATTCTGGGGGGCTGAGATGGAAGAATCTCTTGAGCCCAGGAGGTGGAGGCTGCAGTGAGCTATGATCACACCACTGCACTCCAGCCTGGGTGACAGCGTGAGACTCCATCTTTAAAAAAAAAAAATTCTTTCCAGAAATTTGTTAAATTTATTTCACACGATCGTATAGGCCTGTGAATAACAACTTTGTCAAATACTTTTTGCTTGGCACTAAGCTTTACCTACAGGATCCCATTTAATCCCTTAAGCTCTTCTGTTAGGTATATGTTACTATCCATATTGAAAATACAGGGAAACCAAGGCTGGGGGAATTAAGTTATTTACATGTCACCCATTAGTAAGTGACAGAACTGAAATTTGAACCCGGGCTGGCCTGACTTTAAATCCCATATTCTTAATGACCATAGGATAATACCTGTGGAACTCGGAAGTGAGGGGAAAGAAAAGTCTCTACCTAGCCTGATGGCAAACAACAAATTAATTTGCTTAGGCCATGAAATGAAGTCAATGCAGTATAAGTGGCATAAGGCGAGAAATGATCTATGGGATGAACTCCAGCCTGTTACTGGATGTAGACTTAGTCATTGTCAAACTCATAAGCCAGGCCGGATGCAAGAGACCCTTCTCTGCAGCTCTGAGGAATTGGTGGCAACCCAGATGGTAAATCTGAGGCCTCACCACTCTGTGGTGGTGGCAGCATAGCATATGATTTACAGGGAGAGGTTTAATGCCCTGCATATTATAAGATGTGAGTGCAGGTCGACTGGGAAGAATTAAGAAGCACAGCTACTTGTTTAGCTCTGTGACTTGTAGGATTTTTTTGTTGTTGTTCTAAGCAGAGCTCTGCCAGATTGGTGGGAGAAAGCCCAACAGCCATGGATGCTGTGGCTGACCCTTTGGGCATCCCTTCAATATCATCCTTGTTCCTGCTAGCAGGAAGCATGACAAGTGCTCAGAAAAAGAATTGAGCATGTTGGGCTTGCTGAGTGGTATCTAAGGAATCTAATTTGGGTATCCAAATTTTTAAAAACACACTTTTCGTCTTCAAGAGGAAGCAGTCTTAGACTAATCTGGATGCTTTATTGATAGTGCATATTTGGGAATCGAGATTCAAGACCTTTAGTAAATAAGGCTTTCACAGAGAAGAAACAAGATTGTTGAAACATCTTCACCACGTTAAGTGCAAAGACCATTCCAAACTTGTTCTCAGATTGATTTTTCTACCGAAGGATTAATTTTCTGACAGAATCACTGACAAGCTTGATCTTTAGAATATTAAACCTAGGCAACCTGTTTGCTTTTTTTGTTTGTTTTTTAATGTTTTCAAGTGAGGTTTAAAGGCAGGATTCATTCTGGGTGAACCAAATGCATTGAAGCACTTTCAAATCAATAGGCAGCTTGATTTCTCTGTATTGCGAAACATTATGCCCCCTCTAAATTCTCATCAGAGGCAACATGGAAATTAATGAGACCTTTAGGTTAGCCTTTCAAGCTCAGCCTTATTTTATAGCTTTACCTTGCCTTTTTGACACCACGATCTCGGCTGGCCACCAGCAGCATTTCATGTTGCAGTGCACTTTAATTTTGCAGTTTTCTTAGTCTTCCTTGGAAACTGGCAGCTTATTAATCTCAATAACTGAGCTGCTCAATAGGCAAGTTCACCAATGAGAGACCAGGCTGTGTCTTTTTTTTCTTGGCAGATGAAAACAAGGGGGTTGGTTGTTGGATGGAGGCAAGGGAGGTGGCAGAGAAAAAGCCAGTTAGGAGGGGCACCTCATCCCCCACATCACTTTCTGATAATTGGCAGGAAAATAAAGAGAGCCTAGTCTAATCCACTGCTCTGCAATTTATGGCTTGTGGTGTTAAACACATTCGAACCCATTAATAAGAAAATAAAGTGTTTTGTGGCATGTGTGCAAATTACAAGGTGCATTAAGAAAGAAACAAGCATTATATCTTATTCAGGACCACTCCAGCCTATTCTTGGCGTGGTTTGCAAACTTGGAAGCATCCTGGAAAGTGGTGGTACCTAAGGAGAAGCTGTCCTTTTTAAATTTGGCTGCCTCTACAAAATTAAAAACTTGTTGAGGAAGTGAACTCTTATTTCAGGGTACCACAGCTAAGCCTCTAGGTAGGAAGAACTTAAAAAAAAACAAAGATCCATCCCTCAGCAGCCTGTACCGTGGGGACGCAATTACAAATTGAGGCCACCCCGTGGTCGTGCATTGTAAGAGCACGACTTTGCCCTGAGTCTGTGTAAATGTCAAAGACTCTGAGGTTAAGTTCACAGTTGAAAAAAGCCAAATATTTCCATCTCTGTCTGTGCTCTTTCACCCATTCAAGTAATATCAACTGTCTTTCCCTTGAGGCATTTCCTGAAGTCTTCCCAGAGGATATTTTATCTGGCTCAGACAGGGAGAAACTTGATGAAGCACAAGTCCTTTCTAATTCTGGCTCCCTGATGATCCTTTTCTTTTCACAGAAGCCAGATAAGGTGTCCGCAATCCTCCCAGGCAAGGGAAGTAGGTCCTCCAACTTTTCTGAAGGAACCTTTGATTTATTAGTCTTGCCCTCATTTGCTTTTGTGAGTTGGGATCTTGTGTCCCCAGACTTGCGAACTGTCACGAGATACTCAGCCATTCTGCTCAGCTGCAGCTGCATCCTTTAGATTTTATAGGAATGTTTAAAAACTTTTCCTACATTACTTCTTTTCTTCCAAAACCCACCCGAGAATTTGGGGCCATTCTGTGAGTATTGTTTGCAAATATTCCTTTTTAGAGGTCATGGCAAAGCTCTACACAAAAGATCACCCTCAAAATCGTGTATTTTTCAAATCCCTATTGAATCATTTCTTGCTCAGAATAACTGTTTAGGAGTCAGCAAATACCCCCAATTTCTGTCGTTAGTACTTGAGCTGTGTATGCCTTATCGTTTAAAAGAGAATGAATATCAAGTCCTTTCTGTGTTAAATGGTATTGAAATCAGATTTCGATTTGCTAGGGTTTCAATGGATACCAGCATCCATGAGTCCATTTCTCAACAATTAGTACTCCTGTAAAGGTATTGCACACCAACATTATGACATTTAAATTTTTATTTTATTTTTTAATTATTTGAACAAAGGGTCAAAATCCTGCCCTTAAAGGGAAGGTGGGAAATATTGCTTTGCCTACATCAGTATGTTCTTAGATAAGAATTTTACATGGAAAACTTAATCTTATTGACTTTCTAATCGCTTATCAACCCAGATCCTCTCCACTGTACTCAAGGGCATGTGATAAGAAGGCATAGAGAGATATTAGGCCCATTTAAGCATTTGGTGGGATTCTAAGAAGCTCTACTCTCCAGCTATCTCCAGTCTCACCAATTCAGGAAAATGAAGGAATAAATTTACCAGCCCCTGGAGCAAGGGGCAGTGCCATGCCCATGTGCATTTTCTGGATGTTCTTGTGCTCAGTCACCTTTTCCAGCTTCTAACTCTCAGAATCCATATAAGGAGACATTGTAGCTCTATTGACAATCTTTTCACTTCTTGGAAACCACAGACCACCCTTTTGGTCTTTGTTTTTAGACACCATCATTTCTGAAGTGCCTGCTTTGTGCCCAGTAGGATACTAGGCACTTTACATTATGTTATCTGAATTAAAGCCCTTAGGGGAGACATGTTGATATGATTTGGCTGTGTTGACACCCAAATCTCATCTTGAATTGTGTCTCCGATAATTCCCACATGGGAATTGTGGGAGGGATCCGGTAGTGGGAGGTAATTGGATCCTGAGGGCAGGTCTTTCCCATGCTGTTCTCATGATAGTGAATAAGTCTTATGAGATCTGATGGTTTTATAAAAGGGAGCTTCCCTGCACAAGTTCTCTCTTTGCCTGCTGCCATCCATGTAAGACATGACTTGCTCCTCCTTGTCTTCTGCCATGATTGTGAGGCCTCCCCAGCCACTTGGAACTGTAAGTCCATTAAACCGCTTTCTCTTTATTAATTACTCAGTCTTAGGTATGTCTTTATTAGCAGCATGAAAACAAACTAATACAGATGTTATTGTCTCCTTTCAACGTATCAGGAGAATGAAACTTGAGAACGTGGAGGGTTTGGGACAGAGACAAGATCCTGACAGAACTGGAATAAAGTAGTACTTAAACTGAGGCGTTGGGAGGCTCTCAGCCTTACACTTCTTTACTTCCTACCATCGCTCTTATGCAGGCCTCCTTTTATAGGATTTTTATGGTAACTATAGACTATACTCTCATAACTTAGAAACCTCACGGGAAGTGAAGCTCTTCTTTTTGATATTTTAGCAATACTCCCTTAATTGAGTCTCATGGAATCCAACTAGAGTCACATGCCCACAACTGACCCAAGCCTCAAGTCTGGAGTTCTGTCAAACAGACAACATTAATTGGCCAGCCCTGGATCATTTGCCCACGTGGGGCCTCATAGTGGAGAGGAAGGAGTATGGCCCATAACCAAACACTGTGCTATTAGGAGACCCTGAAATGGAGGCCTGGCAGGCAAAAGCCACAGACCAACTCAGGTCACATTCAATGTTAGTTTGGTCACAGCCCAGCTCATATTGTCTGATTGTAATGATTTTCTCCTCCAGGCAGACACAGGCCTGGCCAGGGTGGGGAAATTTCGGGACATCCAGTTATCTTACCTGCCAGAGCACAGAAGGAGGTTTACAGCTGATTCCAGAATGAAGTCGAAAAAATAAGTTTCACTGACTAACTCCCACCCCCTTCTGACTCATCACCCTCTCTGGTTGACTTCTCAAACGTCCCACGACTTTACTTTTGAGTTTACTGTGGCCACTTAATGCATTTTAACTTTTATTAGTCTCCTGACATCTCTTTTAAGCTATCATCTCCTTTCCTGAAAAAGTGCTTGGATTCCACATTTTCTAATTAAAACATGTTCATTTATTGTCTTACTAACCAGTGCTCTTTACGAGGGCTCATGATGAGAAAGTTAACTCAAAACATCTCGATGCATTTCCTATCTCTTGGAAATAGCTGGAGAAGAAGTTTTGCCTTATAAAGTTGAATGACTTCAAAGAAATTTTGATTTTGCTTTTTAATAAAATATTGAATGGGAAACATTTAACTCCATGCTTCAAGCTCCTAATATTCTCAGCAACGCAGTATATTCTGTTTGTTGTGGTGTGTGTAGATGGGACAGATCACAGGGGTCAGATAGCTCCATGAGTATAGGTAACATCAGAATGGTTCTGTGTTTAATTAGATAAAATTTTTTGTCCTAAAATGCAGCATGTCCTAATGTTAATAATGGTGCCCATTGCTGTTTACATGCCAGTGAATCAATCTAACATTATTAGAGGTTGTAAGGATCAGTGCAGTAGGGGGTAAGGATGGCACACATGCATTTAAACCCACCAAGAATTTCAACATAATTGTGTGTGTGTGGTGGCATTGGGGTGGACTGGGAACAAGGTAGAAGGGGCATATTCAGTATGTGTCTGGGTATACTTTGTTTTTCTCAGTTTCACTACTGTTTGCTTTGTCTTTGGAAACATAAAAGCAGTGTTACAATGGGGACATCCTCGTGTCCTGTCTTCAAATTCATAATACCGTTCAGTTTGGGGAAAAGAGAGAACTGTAGCATTCTTCACAGAGCTTATGCCAAAGGGCTAATTCAGGCAGAAAGGGAGAGATAGATAGAGATAGAGATAAAGAGAGAGAGAAAGAAAGAGATAGAGATAAAGGGAGGCAGAGAGAGACAGAGAAAGGGGAAAAAGAAACCTGGTGATGCAGATGCGGAATAAAGCAGATGCCCTCTTCAGGGATGCTGGCCTTTGATTCTTACCACTATATTAGAAGATGTTAGAAGAAGGAGTCAAGGTCAACATGAATTAGGTTGGCCAAAACAACTGTGCCTGGCCAGGCATGGTGGCTCACACCTGTAATCCTAACACTTTGTGAGGCAGAGGTGGGCGGATCACTTGAGGTCAGGAGTTCAAGACCAGCCTGGCCAACATGGTGAAATCCCATCTCTATTAAAAATACAAAAATTAGCAGGACATGGTGGTACAGGCCTATAATCCCAGCTACTCAGGAGGCTGAGGCAAGAGAATTGTTTGAACCTAGGAGGTGGAGGTTGTAGTGAGCTGAGATCATGCCACTGCACTCCAGCCTGGGTGAAGGAGTGAGACTCCATCTCAAAAAAATAAAACAAAAAAAACCTAAGTCCTGATCATTTAAGAGAAGGGGCTTCATTTGGCTGCACAGAAGCAGAGTTTTCAAACTGGAGACCAGGTTTAGATCACCTAGTATAGTCCAATGACTATGTTTACAGTCAAGGAGAGTGAGGCTCAGAAAGTTCTGTGACACTCCAGTGCCTTCCACTCCAAATGCCCAAGTGGGGCTGGAAGGCGAGCCTCTAGCTAGAGCTTTCCCAGGCACCCCTCACTATTTCCTGCATGATTAGGGGATGTTGGGGCCTACTTACCCTGCACAGAATATTTATCTCCATTTCCTTCTGCAAAGGAAAGGTCATGAATTTAAGGCAAAGAATTAGAGCACCTATTACAACATCTTTTGTCTTTTCAGTTATTTTATTACAGAATGTGCACATTCTCTTGGTAAAACATTCAACACATAGAGAGAAAGTGGAAAGGAATATTCCCGGCTTCTCAATTTCCATTTTCAAGGAAATTTCACTTGAAGGTTGATTATTTTAGGCTTTCAAAAATGCTTGTGGATGTCTGAGCGTATATATTTTAAGTTTAATATAAATGGAATCATATACATATCATTTGGCAACTTCCTTTTTATCAGCTAATGAGATATCGTGGAAGTATTTTCAGGTAATTTTATGTAGACTTACCTCATTCTTTTTTAAAGTCTGCGTAATATTCTATAATGCTGTAATTTATTTAACCAGTCTCTTCTAGATGGACAGTTAGATTGCTTTCAGAATTTTGCTATTACAAACAAATCTGTAATGAAAAGTCTTATGTATATATCTTTCTTTGCATACTTATATAATTATATTCAAAAGTTAAATTCCTGGAAGTGAAATTGCTAGATCAAAGGATATGTATAATGTGCATTTTGAATTTTGATAGATTGTGCCAAATTGTGTCTGTCTCAATTCAAATGTTACGATCTCTCTTTATTCCTCCTTATTTAATGGCCTGAGTTTCTTTTGTGGGTTTAAAATAAGACCCAGAAGTTTATGGTGTTAGATTTCAGACATGGAATTAAGAGGATATTTTTTTCAAGGAATAATGTACTAAATAATACGTAAATACCCTAGAAATGCCAACACCCCGTCTTAATGCCAGATGTAGTATGAGAAACAGACATAGCTGTAGGGAAAATCTGACTCTTTCACTCCCCTTGATTCTAGCTGTAGGGCCCCTTCTGTTCATTCCCAGACTGTACTACAGCATGGCCTACGTGATTCAAAACTCCTAACCTTTTTTGCCTTTCCTTTCTCATTATAATTTGGCAATGTTTGAGTTTGCCTCTTCTCTTCATCCACTTTGCCTCTATCTACCTAACGGGGATATTATAAGAATGTCTAAAAAGACCCAGTCAGGTTTCTGAACCCCAAGAGAAATGCCTAGTAAGGCAGTATTGTTGTTTAACTATTACAGAAAAGCATTATGATCAAGGGCTTGAAAATCTGGTGAGAAAGACAGCCTTTTTTGTGAAATAAGTATGTGAGGGTTCTGTCAATAAGAGGCCCTCGGGCCAAACTTACATAGTTACTTTATCTGAAACTCTGATTTTATGCTAAATAAGGATTTTTGTATTTCCCACCTCCTGTTGGTAATCCCATTACCAGCTGTGTTTGTAGGACTTCAGCTTAATTCAGCCAACATTTGTAGAGGTCGGACTAGCAGCTGAGCACCATGGCACAGAGGGTGAAGGATAGAAAAGACGTGGCCCCTGACCTCTGGGGATCACAGTCTAGTGGGAGAACGGCCACAGAGCAGATCATTGATGTTGATATAAGACGTCGTAAGCCAGACATTAGCTCAGGGGACTATATGGAAACATGGAGTGGGGAGTGCATCCAACCTACCTGGTCAGGGAAGTCTGGCTGGCAGGAATGGCGTCTGAGTTCCATCTGGATAGAACAGTGAGAGCTACCCCAGCAAAAGGGCATTCCAGGCAAAGGCGAGAGAATAGGAAAAGGCTTGAAAAGCAAGGCTGTGCAAGCATTCTGGATCAACCAGTGTGAGACTCAGGAGGTGGGTAGAGAGGTCTCTTGGCCCAAGTCAAGGTCACCTTCTGGGTGCAATCAAGCACCCTAAGGTTTATTCAGTGTGAGATGGAAAGCCCAAAAGAGATTAACACAAAGGCATGTTATGGTTAGATTTGCCACGAGGAAATGGAAAGGGAGGAAATGAAAGTGCATTGAAGTTAACCAATGCATCTGATGGAAGGAGGGAATGAAGGCAGGAAGGGAGGGAGGGAAGGAGGGAGGAAGGAAGGAAGGAAGGAAGGAAGGAAGGAAGGAAGGGAGGGAGGGACAGCGAGCCAGGCATGGTGGTGCATGGCTCAGCTACTGGGGAAGCGGAGTCAGAAAGATCACTTGAGCCCAGAGGCGCAAGCCTTCAATGAGCTATAATTGCCACTGCACTTCATCCTGGGCAAAAAAGAGAGTCTCTATCTCTACTAAAAAAGAAGAGAAAAGAAAAGAAAAACATCTGGAAATAAATTAAATTAAAAGAGTCTCTATCTCTACTTAAAAAAAAAAAACAGAATCACTGATGGGCAGCTAAAAAAAAGAAAAATTTCTGGAAATAAATGAAATTAAAAGTGCATAAAATATGAGTTATTAAAATACTGCTAAATCATATTAGATAATTTCTCTTCCTCTTTACACTTTGCAGAAGAAAAGGTCAATGGTATTTATGATCATTAGGCAATGTGTAAAGCATTTGATATGCATAATCTTATCACATCAGCACAAATGTCACACAATCCAAAGAACATTTTTGGCTCCAACTTACAGATGAATAAGCAGGCTTAGGGAGGATCTTGCCTGATAAACACTTAGCAACAGAGAGGGCCAGGAATGGGGTTCTGTAATCTCAGTCTGTGCTCATTTTGCTGGAAGCCACATTTGTAGATACTGGTACTTATCTGAGCCTAATACCCAGAATCTCTATGGTCAACTGGAAAGAGGCTTAAGGAGGGTCAGGGGATAGATAGGTCTTGGCCAGAGTCCACCTCACAGTGGGTCAGGTAGGATTCCAGGCACACCTTGTGGCTATTTTGCCAGCCTTGCTGTCCTTATCCAAGGAATGTGGTCTGTCATGGTGGGAATGACCAGTTAGAGTCCTTGAAAGGACCACCTACAACCAAGATAATAACCTAAAACAATTCTGTGCCCGAGGACATTTCAGAAATTAGTTCCATAAAGATTTGAAAGATGCAGGGCTAGTGATTTCCATAACACCACTATTACCTCACCTATCTGGTCAATGCAAGAGGCAAATGGTGGTGGGGAATGAAGGTGGATTAACACAAACATATTCGTGGGTTTGCTTATCCCACCCATAGAACTTCTGCCAGCACCACTACTCGTAGATTTACAAATGCTTATTCCATTGCAATAATGTCTTACATACAAATTATTTGGCCATGGGACATGTTTTCATGATAAAAGATGTTAGGCAATGGGCCACGGCTGTGGAGTTCCTGCTTACCACATGCCACATCTCCTAGCAGCAGGCAGCTTCACAGAATGGTGGAAAGACCTGCCGCAGCCTTGATTATGGCGGCAGCGTGGGCTCCACACCTGACTTTACCACGTGTAGTGAACCTGTGGATACCTCTCAGAATTTCCCATCAGGACCTAGGCCGTCATTCCATGAGCTGCTAGAGTATGAACTGCTAATGATCCACTGGTGAAACCTCTTCCAAGAATGTCCTTGGCCCACAGGAATAGTCTTACCCAAGGTCATGCACCCTTCCCAATGCGGGGACACACGGCCTGTTCTAAGGATATGTAGTACTTCTGTCCATAATGGCAAGTGATGTTGCCATTGGAAAAATGCTACAATGAGAACAGCATTAGTGGGATGAGAGCACATCCAGAACCCACTGGGCATCCTGAGCCCAGCCACGTGGTGCGGGTGAAGCAGTACAGGTGGAGAACAGACCACTGCACTGAGGAAAAGAGCTTAGAGGCCGGCGTGCTTAAGAACAGTGTGTGGCAGGCTGTACAGACCGCACTCTGCTCAGACCAGTTAGCTCTAATGATCCTTTTCAGCTACAAGCGCCAGTGACTGGCTACTATGTAGAATAGGGTCACCAGGCATCAAAGGAGTCACACAGCTGTGTTACAAGATGGCTGGACATCCCTTGATCCCAGAGGAACATTTTGTGCCAGGACCTCCAGCTTCATGGAGGCACTGATACACCAAGTCCCCGAGGACACCTGGGTCTGGTTCATAGGTGGAGCCCGCTAAGGTACAAGGTGGTGGAATGTTCTTGGCCCCTGCAGCTGTGCAGCCACAGGGGAAAACAAAAGCTGTTTAAAACTTTGCACAAAAAAAAAGGTACTACCCAGTGGACAGAGCTGGGGACAGTGGTGGTTTCCCTGAAAAACTCCAAAATGTTCCTTGCTGCTTTTTCATTGGTTTAGAGATTGTAGCCAATGGGCTGGCAGTGCAGACCTGTGCCTGGAAGCTAGACTAAATGATCAAGTCCCAACCCCTAAAGCAGTGAACATTATGGTATCAGATTTTTCTTTTTTTTTTGAGATGGAGTCTTCCTCTGTTGCCCAGGCTAGAGTGCAGTGGCAGGATCTCGGCTCACTGCAGCCTCCACCTCCTGGGTTCAAGTGATTCTCCTGCCTCAGCTTCCCAAGTAACTGGGATTACAGGCATGCGCCACCATGCCTGGATAATTTTTTTTTTTCGCATTTTTAGTAGAGACAGGGTTTCGCCATGTTGGCCAGGCTGGTCTCGAACTCCTGACCTCAAGTGATCTGCTGCCTCGGCCTCCCAAAGTGCTGGGATTACAGGTGTGAGCCACTACGCCCGGCCTCAGATTTTATTAATACTGCACTACTGCCCTCTGTTTTATGGATGTGAACGTCCATAAAAACAAGCATGAGTGGAATTCAAAACCTGATCAGACTTGTGCCTTCCAGGTAAAGACAAGTGAATACACCATCACAGAGGCCACAGCATTCTGTCTACAATGCAAGACTAGGACCCAAAGCAAAGATAAATGACTCCAGCACAGAAAGCCACCAAAGTCTGGCAAATGAGCCTGTCAGTCAAGGAGCAAAGAAAACTCCAGGGCACATATGAACCCAGGACACCAGATTCTGGCCAGTCCTGGCAAATAGGTTATATAACCTCCTAAATGCTCCTCTTGGGGATACAATTAGGCATTGCCTACAGTAGGCATCTTTCTGGGTATGGCATGGTAATGTAGGTCCTCATCACAGATATGAACTATATGTAACATAAATTGAGGGACTCGCAGATGATCTGTGTTACATACTGAGATTCCCTGAATGTATCTCATCAAATGATGCTGCATTTATAGTCAAGAGTATCCAACACTGGCCAACCACCTTGGACATTCCCAGGACATCTTGGGACCCTCATCACCCACAGGCAAAGGATGCCATTAGAGGATGGAATGAGGCCAGGTGCAGTTGCTCATGCCTGTAATCCTAACACTTTGGGAGGCTGAGGTGGGTGGATCACTTGAGACCAGCCTGGGCAACATGGTGAAACTCTGTCTCTACATTAAAAAAAAAAAATTAGCCAGGCGTGGTGGTATATGCCTGTGGTCTCAGCTACTTGGGAGGCTGAGGTGGGAAGATCACCTAGGCCCAGGAGGTTGAGGTTACAGTGAGCCATGATTGAACCACTGCACTCCAGCTTGGGTGACAGAATGGGACTCTGTTTCAAAAAAAAGAGAGAGAGAGAGAGAGAGAAAGAGAAAGAGAGAGAGAGATGGATGCTTGAAGGAGAAGCTAAAAAAGGTACATGGACAACCAAAGCTCAATTCTCAATAGAGTACACACTTAAAACACACAATATGGATTCTAAATGTGCCAATTCCCCAAAAGGGAACTTCCTTTTTTTTTTTTTTCTTTTTTTTTGAGACAGAGTCTTGCACTGTTGCCAGGCACCAGGATGGAGTGCAGTGGCGCGATCTTGGCTCACTGCAACCTCCGGCTCCCGGGTTCAAGCAATTCTCCTGCCTCAGCCTCCCGAGTAGCTGGGACCACAGGCGCACACCACCACACTCAGCTAATTTTTGTATTTTTTAGTAGAGATGGGGTTTCACCATAGTCTCGATCTCTTGACCTCATGATCCGCCTGCGTCAGCCTCCCAAAGTGCTGGGATTACAGGCGTGAGCCACCATGCCCGGCCAGAACTTCCTTTTTAAATATAACCTATGTGAGTTTGAGGAGTCAGGGAGGAGGCCCAGACTGGCTGTTAAGAGACTCAAACCACACAATGTATTCTTCTTATTTCTCCTTTTCCTCCCATGCTTACCCCTTGGGAAACCAAACTACTGAAATTAGCAAGTAGCTAAAAAGTCAAGGGGTGGGAAACTGTAAGCTGATGCTTCTTTTACTGTCCAGCTGTGCTTCCTGGATCTGAGCAATTATAGATGTTGATGATATCGATCATGAGTGTGAAGTGATGACTCCCAAAGTAGTCCTGGCATGGCCCACTATGTCAGGGAGTGGAAGATGTTTAGGTGGCACAAGTTGCACCAAAAAAACACACAAAAAACAAACTGTGCTGTTTAGGAATAAACGCATAAACTGTGGTGTGTATCAGACCAAGTAAGGACAGCAGGGACTAGCTATACCTATCTCATGGCCATGAAAAAACATGAAAAGCCCAGGATGGTGGTGAAGGAACACCCCAGATCTCTCTTGGCTCTTGCCTGCAGAACAGCTGGCTTGGCCTGTCATCTCAGAATCTTTTGGTGACCTTGTCCTGGCTATCACCATTGCTCTCAGTCTAACTACTACTCCCATCCTATTGAGAGACCTTAAATTGAGGACTTCTGACTTTAAAAGCCGAGAAACTCTGCCCAAGACGTAAGAAAAAAATTAATTTTCTGGACACAGGTTTCTCTGGTCCCCTTCTACCACCTAAAAACAACAACAAAATTTCCTTGTGTGGCTCAATCTGTCTTACCCCTCCTGACTCTGCTGACAGACCTTTAAAATCTCCTCCTGGCTGGGAATGGCGGCTCATGCCTGTAATTCTAACACTTTGGGAGGCTGAGGCGGGTCGATCACTTGAGGTCAGGAGTTCGAGACCAACATGGTGAAACCCCATCTCCACCAAAAATATGAAAAATTAACCAGGTGTGGTGATGTGTGCCTGTAATCCCAGCTACTCAGGAAGCTGAGGCAGGAGAATTGCTTGAACCTGGGAGATAGAAGTTGCAGTGAGCTGAGATCATGCCATTGTGCTCCAGCCTGGGTGACAGAGTGAGACTCCATCTCAAAAAAAAAAAAAAAAAAAAAAGCATTTTGATCACCTTTCCAAACTTTTCCACAGTAACTAGGACACTCGTGTTTTCTACATCTGTGTCGAATATCATCCTTAGAAGTTCAGCAGGAAATATTTTGACTAGAGTGGCATGCAGTAGCCTCCAGACAACTTCTGATTACATTTCCTTTCTGATTTCTAAATACATCTCTTATTCAGGCTCCTGAAGGGTACATAAAGTTTATCCTGAAAGAAGCAATTTGGGATTAATCCTTTCAATCATTTTTTGCCTTGTTTTTATTTCCTGTTTTACTCATAAAAGATTTTAATTTTACCAATTCCTCCTTTCTAATTTTTGTACCTCAAGAGTTCAGATTTAGATGGATCAAAATTTTTTTTCATGATACAGTCTCATCACCCACCATTCTATACATAGTCTGCTTTTATTTCTTTTGTGTTTTTAAAAATAATATAATAAACACTTGTCCAACCTAAGAAGTGGAAAGAATAAACTACGTACTTTTAAAACAGGGCTATAGGCCAGGCATGGTGGTTCACGCCTGTAATCCCAGCACTTTGGGAGGCAGAAGCAGGCAGATCATTTGAGGTCAGGAGTTCAAGACCAGCCTGGCCAATATGGTGAGACCCCCTGTCTCTACTAAAAATACAAAAATTAGCTGGGTGTGGTGGTGGGTGCCTGTAATCCCAGCTACTTGGGAGGCTGAGGCAGGAGGATTGCTTGAACCCAGGAGGTGGAGGTTGCAGTGAGCAGAGATGGCGCCACTGAGTGACAGAGTGGGACTCCATCTCAAAAATTAATAATAATAATAATAGCAATAAAATAAAATACAGGGCTATGGACTTACCTGTATATAGCACCATTCAGTTAATAACTAAAGTTATACCACTTTTTGTAATGACTCCCTTTTTACAGTATAGTGACTGCCCAAAAACACACTAAGTAAGTACACTGTAAGAAGTAATACTTGACCTTAGAGTTTCCAGCAAAGACACACCCTAAAATCTCCCCACGCAGTTCCCAGCCGGAGGCCTAACGTGGAAGCAGCTCCCTCTGGTCTGTGTAGGACAGCACCACCTCCTGGTCGGCGGCAGAGACAGCATCTTAATTCTATCCATGCTTCCAGGCTAGGAAACGCCCTTGTTTAGGCCTCAAATTTTGTTTCAAAGGTATTTGGGGTGCTATAAGTTTATTTTCTGTGAAGTTTGAGGGCAATGTAATGATGAACTCCCAAAAGACTGAAAAATTGGTGAGGGCAATGGTGCAAAATGCAAAATGCACCTTCCCCCATGGTCAAGTCCTGAGTTCCTCTTTTGGGGAAGTTCTATGCACCAAATATTTATTTACATTAAAATTGTTGTTCACTACTGACATAAATATGTTTTCTTTATTTGGTTGATTTTTTTTTCCATTAAAATTATTCAGGTCTCTTGGATTGAGATAATTTTCTCATTAAAATTAACAGAAATATTGTTTTCATATATAGGTGTGTCACTTAGCAGCAAGGTTTTTAGAAATGAATTTAGTCATTAAGTAAAGGATAGGTATAACTTCAAAAGAAAAGTACAAATATCTAAATGATAGCAACAAAAGAACTAACATTAAAATGTCAATCAACCCAAGACTAACACATAAAAATAAATCAAAAAGAGTAGAAAATTTTAAAGATCACATGAACTAGCATGATTCAAAGTAATTCAGAATAAATAATAATGAAAGCAAAAAAAAAAAAAACACTTGGTCATTATAGGCTCATGCCTATAATCCCAGCACTTTGGGAGGCTGAGGCGGGCGGATCACCCGAGGTCAGGAGTCCGAGACCAGCCTGGCCAACATGGCAAAACTCCATCTCTACTAAAAATACAAACATTAGTGGGGTGTGCTGGCACACACCTGTAATCCCAGCTACTCGGGAGGCTGAGGGAAGAGAATCGCTTGAACCCAGGAGGCAGAGGTTGCAGTGAGCTGAGATCATGCCATTGCACTCCAGCCTGGGTGACAGGAGTGAAATTCCAACTCAAAACAAACAAACAAACAAAAAAACACTTAAGTTGAATATTGAGAATCTTGATTAAAATTAAGCTTATTACTGTTGAAGTAATACATAAATTGTCACAAAAATTCAAACAATACAAAGAGTGTGTAAGAACCCCTTGAATATTTGTTTTCAATATTTGATTTCAATCCCTCTCCCAATCCCAAATGGACTCAGGCACAAACATGCATGCGCAGTTTGGAATGTATCAGCAATTTTCCTCCAAAATGTGTGTACCATGAACAATAGCTTATGAGTTACCTATTTCTACACTTTCTATTTATTTTATTTTACTTTTTTTTTCTTTAGAGATGGGGTCTCACTATGTTGCCCAGGCTGGTCCCAAACTTTTGGTCTCAAGCTATCCACCCACTTTGGCCCCCTAAAGTGCTGGAAGTAGAGATATGAGTCAGGACGCTTGGCCTTATTTCTACACTTTTTTCCTTTTTTTGAGATGGAGTTTTGCTCTTGTTGGCCAGGCTGGAGTGCAATGACACAATCTCGGCTCACTGCAACCTCTGCCTCCCAGGGTCAAGTGATTCTCCTGCCTCAGCCTCCTGAGTAGCTGGGATTACAGGCATGAGCCACCATGCCCGGCTAATTTTGTATTTTTAGTAGAGATGGGGTTTCACCATGTTGGTCAGGCTGGTCTCAAACTCCTGACCTTGTGATCCGCCTGCCTTGGCCCTAAAGTGCTGGGATTACAGGCATGAACCACTGCGCTTAGCTTTTTTTTTTTTTTTTTTTTTTGAGAGAGAGAGTCTCACTGTGTCACCCAGGCCGGAGTGCAGTGGTACGATCTTGGCTCCACCTCCCAAGTTTAAGTAATTCTTATGCCTCAGCCTCCCATGTAGCTGGGATTACAGGCATGCTCCACCACGTCCAGCTAATTTTTGTATTTTTAGTAGAGACAGGATTTCTCCATGTTGGTCAGGCTGGTCTCGAATTCCTGGCCTCAAGCGATCCAGTCACCTCGGCCTCCCAACATACTGGGATTACAGGCGTGAGCCACTGCGTCCAGCCTACTTCTACATTTTCTTGCCAATATTAGATATTATCAGACTCTAGTTTTTGCCAATCTGAAGGACCAAAAATCTCACTGGAACCTATTCTCCTCTAATGGTTAGAGAGATTGCATACTTTTGCTTTCCTCTTTTATGAGTTGCCTGTTCCTATTGTATCACTGACATTTTGCTGCTGTGACAACCGCAGTATCTCAGTGGCTTACAACAAGCATGTCATTCTTGATCATGTTACATGAGGACTGAGGTTGCCCTGTAGCTCTGCTCAGCTTTATTCTCGTTCCTGGCCCCAGGCTGAATGAGCGTTGTCCTCTAAGACAGGCTACTCCCACAACATGGAGAGGAAAGACAAGATGCAAAACTACAAGATGAATGCCATTTAAAACTTCTGCCCAGATGTGGCATATGTCACATCTTCTCACCTTCCACTGGCTAACACAAGTCTCACCAGCCAGCGCTGGCTGTGGGTCAGGGAAGTACCTTCCTCCAACAGAGTATATGATGAAGGTGGGAATGTTTAACATTGACGTAGAGAAGGAGCGGATAACTGGGAATTTGATTATTATCTACTAAACAGTTCCACTTTTCTTTTCTTTTCTTTTCTTTTTTTTTTTGAGATAGAGTCTCGCTCTGTCACCCAGGCTGGGGTGCAGTGATCTCGGCTTACTGCAACCTCTGCCTCCCAGGTTCAAGCGATTCTCCTGCCTAAGCCTTCCAAGTAGCTGGGATTACAGGCATGTGCTACCGCACCTGGCTAAGTTTGTGGTTTTAGTAACGATGGGGTTTCACCATGTTGGTTGGGCTGATCTCGAACTCCTATTTATTTATTTATCGATTTATTTTTGAGATGGAGTCTTGCCCTGTAGCCCGGGGTCAAGTCCACTTCCTGAGTTCAAGCGATTCTCCTGCCTCAGCCTCCCGAGTAGCTGGGATTACAGGCATGTACCACCAGGCCCGGCTAATTTTTGTATTTTCAGTAGAGCTAGGGTTTCACCATATTGGCCAGGCAGGTCTCGAACTCCTGACCTTAAGTGAGCCACCCACCTCGGCCTCCCAAAAGTGCTGGGATTACAGGCATGAGCCACCGCAACTGCACACGAGCCTTACTCTAAGGTGATTCCACTTGGTATGTGATTGTCCTCCACGAACACAGGTTATAAGGTGTTTCCTCTATGAACTGAGATTCTTTCTCTGACTTTGATCAAATATAGACAAGTAGAATGAAAACAGGGTCTGGCTGACACTTCCACTTCTGGCATCTCTCCAAACCGAGATGGCCTTGATATTTAAGAAAGTGCTGTGCAGATGGCGGTCCAGGCAGAGCAAGACCCCGGAAGGCCTCTCCCTGTTAGGAAAGGCATTCACATAATTTTCTTCTTGTGCACAATGTAAATTCATAAATTCTTTTTTTTTTTTTTTTTTTTTTTTGAGACAGAGTCTTACTCTGATGCCCAGGCTAGAGTGTAGTGGTGTCGTGATCCTGGCTCACTGCAACCTCTGCCTCCCAGGCTCAAGCGATCTTACTGCCTCAACCTCCCGAGTAGCTGGAATTACAGGCACCCGCCACCATACCCAGCTAATTTTTGTTTTTTTAGTACAGATGGGGTTTTACCATGTTGGCCAGGCTGGTCTTGAACTCCTGACTTCAAATGATCAGCCCACCTTGGCCTCCCCTTTAAAGTGCTGGGATTGCAGGCATGAGCCACCATGGCCAACCTGAATTCATAACTTGAGAGATGGGAAATGGCATCCTTTAATGAGAATTTTGGATGGAGAGGACACTAACAGAAACCAGCAAACTGCTTTCATAAAATTCCCAAGTTCTCAAGGAAAATTTAACAGTCGAGTTAAGATCCGTAAAATATGCATACCCACAACTGAGCAAAAGATAGGACTGTGATCAAGAAAAGCAGAAAATGTTAAATTTTAATTTAATCGGTTAATTTAGAAAACATTGGCAAGTATTTTCTCCTCTTATCATACCTTCCCCCATTCTCATCTTTGCTGCAGAGAAGGTCAAGTTCGGGGACTGCAGAACTTAAGGGGTAGGAGGCAATTCCTTCAAAGCAGAGATGAAGGCCAGGCGCAGTTGCTCATGCCTATAATCCTGACATTTTGGGAGGCCCAGATGGGCAGATAACTTGAGGTCAAGAGTTTGAGACCATCCTGGCAAATATGGTGAAACCCCTGTCTCTACTAAAAATACAAAAAAATTAGCTGGGCATAGTGGTGCACATCTGTAATCCTGTACTCAGGAGGCTGACGCAGGAGTACTGCTTGAACCTGGGAGACGGAGGTTGCAGTGAGCTGAGACCACGCCACTGCACTGCAGCCTGGCCCATACAGTGAGATTCTGTCTCAGCAAAAAAAAAAAAAAAAGATGAAAAGGAAATCCTTCTTTTCTCCTGCTTCACATCTGCAATGGTGCAGGAATCCAGATGTAACTAGATGTAATTGGTGAACTGCAAGAAGTTAAAAGCCTGAAGAATGCAGCTGGCATGAAAGGCTTTTATTCATACAGGTAATGTGATATAAATGACTGACTGCATATTCAGAAGACAGGAAGAATGCTAAGCGTGGTGGCTCATGCCTGTAATCCCAGCACTTTGGGAGGCCGAGGCAGATGGATCAGGAGGTCAGGACTTCAAGAGCAGCCTGGCCAACATGGTGAAACCCCATCTCTACTAAAAATACAAAAATTGGCCTGGCATGGTGGTGGATGCCTGTAATCGCAGCTACTTGGGAGGTTGAGGCAGGAGAATTGCTTGAACCCAAGAGGCAGAGGTTACAGCCTGGGTGACAGAGCAAGACTCCGTCTCAAAAAAAAAAAAAGAAAAAGAAAACAGGAAGAGTGAGGGATGGCAACAAGGGTGAAGAATCGCCCCTCACCAGACAAGACTACAACAAAATTAACTGAGTCCTCATTTCAGCTTTAAAATCAACCAACGGGGCTGGGCTTGGTGGTTCACTCATGTAATCCCAGCACTTTGGGAGGCCAAGGCAGGCAGATTTCTTGAGCTCAGGAGTTAGAGACTAGCCTGGACAACATAGTAAAAACCTGTCTCCACTAAAAAGACAAAAATTAGCTGGGCGTGGTGGCTGGTGCCTATAGTCTTAGCTATTCAGGAGGCTGAGGTAGGAGAATCGCTTGAACCCAGGAGGTGGAGGTTGCAGTGAGCCGAGATCGCACCACTGCACTCCAGCCTGGGTGACAAAGTGAGACCCCATCACAAACATTAAATAAATAAATAAATAGTGAACAAAAGGAAAGTGTATACCCAGGCTTAAGATGGAGTGAGGCCTTCTAGGTAAAAGAACAGCAACAACAATAACAATATCAAACCTTCTGCAGGAGCAGAGTGCAAAGAAATAGTGTGAGAAAGACAAGCTGGGAAAGATAATGCCTGCAATTCTGGACACTTTGAGACTGAGTGTTCCCTTTGAGAAATCTATATGAAGGTCCATGGAAGCAGGTGAAAGCCCAAGGCAGAAGCTGGGGCTGAAGATAACCATCCATGAACCAATGATTTATCTGATATTCTCCATGAAGGAGATCACTGCACAGAGTAGAGAATAAGAAGAGGCCTGGTGTAAGCCTTGAAGAAAATCATTATGTCATGGCTGGATGGGAGAAGGTGGAAGAATAGCCACAGAGGTAGGAGGAAACCTGCAGAGTACATGTAAAGAAGAAAAAAGAGTGGAAATGTGGAGGGCCATTTAAAAAATTACTCTGACACTTGTTAAAACACTGAGGAAAATTTTACTCAAGACAACTGTCCCGGTCTCCCTCCCCACTGCCCTAATGATGCTTACTAGGATCAACCTGAAATTCTTTGTCCCAGGGTCTGTTTCTAGGGGAACCTGAGCTAAGACAGTGCATCATGAACCAAGGATTATGATTCAAGCACATATGGCACATTAACGAAAGCTGAGCATATGCCAAGCCATAAAGGCTCGACACATTTCAAAAGAGTAAAATCATATAAAATGTTCCCAACCCAACTTCAATTAGGCAAGATAACAAAAAAATAACCCTCCTTCTGTTTAGAAATTAAGAAATATGACTCTAAACTTCTAAATAATCTGAGGTCAATGGAGAAATCAAAAGAGAGTAGAGAAGGGAAAATAAGCACAAGGAGGAGTGAAAGAAAAAGACCTTCAAAGAGTAGGACTACTGTCGGCAGAGATGGCAGGAAGGAAACATGGCTGTTGGCTAAGTTACAGCAATGCACTCATGGGTTTTTGTTGTTATTGTAGTTATTTTATCTTCTGTTTTGAAGAATGATTGTTATTTCTTCACAGTTATGGGACAAGTAAAATTACATATCCTGAAAAAAGAAAACAGCCCACAAAGCCACACTTTGTTGATTAGTAAAGAAAAAAGGCTGAAAACCAGTGAGCTAAACATTCATTTCAAAAAGATAGAAACAGAAAATTAAATCTAAAGAAAGAAGAAAATAAGAGAACTAGTTAAAAACTAATATACAAAATCAAGTGCCAACAAAGCCAAATGTAATTTCTGTGAAGACTGATAAAATTGATAACTTCCTCTCAAAATCAATCAAGAAAAAAAAAGAAGAGCATACAAATAACTGATGTCAGAAATGAAAAGTGGGTTATCACTACAGATTCTACAAACCTTAAAAAGACACTATGAGGCTCGTCCAAGTGCAGTGGTGTTTACAACTAATTGATCACAACCAGTTACAGATCTTTGTTCCTTCTCCACTCCCACTGCTTCACTTGACTAGCCTTTAAAAAAAAAAAAAAAGATACTATGAGAATATTATTAATAAGTTGATGGCAATTTGAAAATGTAGATGTTTGTTTTAGTCTATTTTCTGTTGCTATATCAGAATACCATAGGCAGGATAATTTACTAAAAAGAAATTTCTTACAGTTCTAGAGACTGGGAAGTCCAAGAGCATGGCGCCTGCATCTGGTGAGGGCCTTCATGCTGCATCATAACACAGCAGAGAGCATCACACGGTGAAAGGGCAAGAGCAGGCCAGCTCAAGTCTTTTTCCTCTTCTTATAAAACCACCAGTTCCATCACGGTGGCCCCGCCCTGATGGCCTTGTCTAATCTTAATTACCTCCCAAAGACCCCACCTTCAAATATCATCAACATGAATGTGAGGACTACATTTCCAACACATGAAATTTAGGGAACACACTCAAACCACAGCAATGTGAGAAATTGCTAAAAACATACAATTTCCCAAAATAGACACAAGAAGAAAGAGACATCATGAAGTTCTTGTAGCAGTTTAAATATGGGCACAATTTTTTTTGCAGCCAAATGCTACCAAGAAGTAGTCTCCCCACCTTTTTAATCTGAGCTGGGCTTATGACTTCTTTGACCAATAGAATGTGGTAAAAGTAAATGTCTGAAGTTTCCATTTTCACTCTCTTGGACCCCTGAGACCATCATATAAGAAAGCTAGTCTAGCCTATTGTAAGAGAGGACATACAGAGATGTTCTAAAATGTAGCCTGGGATCTCCATTTTGCCTGTTTTAATCACACTTCTTTCAGTTGCATTGCACAGAACCCCACTCAACCTACCTGGGTTTCCTCCTAGCTCAGACAAACGGTATAAAATCCTGCAACCCTGAACTTACAGGATTTCTACCTGGCTCCTAAACCAATTAGCAACTTCGTTTTGGAGATTAATCCCTAGGAGAGACTCCCATTGGCCAGGTTCATTCTTCCAAGCAGAGCATAACCCTTGGATATCAAATGGCCAGTTACTCCAATTTCCAGAAGTTTGGGATCACCTCCAGGGAGGAGAGCCTCATCTGAATGGTGATTGTGGGTACAGGCCATGGGTATGTTCAGCTCAACCCTCTGAGGTCTCCTTCTCTCCTGCATACATGTCTGTCTGCTTTCTGCTCTTTAGGACCTGTCCCTGTGGGGAGGCTGTATCAAACAGCTGTGCCCATGGAGCCTGTATTCCTGAGAAGAATGAAGAAGCCGCAGCAGTCACTGTTGGTATCTTCCCAGATCCACTCAGCATCTCTTCTGTATGTTTAAGGCTGCTTATCTGATCCCATTATATGCTTAGGAATCTTTTCTGATGGCAGAAATGAACTTGGCCTATGAAGGGCAGGACAGAAGTAACAGATGGTCAATGCCCATGAAAACAGCCCTTGATGACAGATGGGAAGTTGGTAAACACAATTCCCTTGCTCCTTCGTAGGGTAACTGGGTATGTTCTATACAGTCTCCCACAGGTCGCCAGTGGGACTGAGTCCCAGTTGCCCACAGTGGTAACTTGCTTGATAATGTACCTTTTATTGGCTGCCTTCCTTTCTACATCTCCCTTCTCCATTCCTTTACCAGTGTTTATGGAATCAAATTCAAACTACCATCTGACTCAAATTTTGAGTTGGCTTCTGGAAAAATGGAAACTGAGAACAGAAATCCAGTGCATAGGCCAGGTGCAGTCACTCATGCCTGTAATCCTAGCACTTTGGGAGGCTGAGGCAGGTAGAGCATCTGAGGTCAGGAGTTTGAGATCAGCCTGACCAATATGGTGAAACCCCATCTCTACTAAAAATACAAAAATTAGCTGGGCATGGTGGCAGGCACCTGCAATCCCAGCTACTTGGGAGGCTGAGGCAGGAGAATCACTTCAACCCAGGAGGCAGAGGACACAGTGAGCCAAGACCATGCCGTTGCACTCCAGCCTGGGCAACAAGAGCAAAACTCCATCTCAAAAAAAAAGAAAAAAAGAAAAGAAATCCAGTGCACAGCCTTCTAAGCCACAAATCTTCCATATAGTTGTTTTCAGTAACAAAGCCAGTATTTTCGCCTCCATTGCCTAATGCCTCGAACTATTGCCCAACTGATTCTGAAATCAGCAGGGAAAGAGGCATGTTATTTATCATCCCCCCCAAGCCTCCAGAAAACTGAATACAGACTTGGAGAATGCAGCCAGTGCTGTGTCAAGTGCTTGTAGTCCTAGCTACTCTGGAGGCTGAGGCAGAGGACCACTAGAGCCTAGGAGTTCAAGGCTGCAGTGAGCTATCATTGTACCACTGCACTCCAGCCTGGGCAACAGAGCAAGACCCTGTCTTTAAAATATATATATATATATATTTAAAAAATAACAGAGGAATGCTAGAGTGGAAGGGAGCAAGGGCCTTTCCCCCAGACACATGCAGCAGGAGACAGGAAATAGCTGTGTGCAGAGTTCACAAGGGAGGCGGGGTGGTCTTGACCCTGGGGCACAGCTGCAGCATCCTGCTCTTCCCAGGCCCTTCCTTGCCATACCCGGTGAAGCTGGGTAACAGATGACTCTGCCCAGCCAGCTCTCCTAGGGCCCTCTCAGGACGGATGGCAGGAATCAATGTTCAGTATATACAGTCTTTATTTATTGGAAGTCCTGATACACAGGAAAGCCAAGCCCACAGCCAGGGCTCAGGACTCCAACTGGCCGCTCTGCAGGGGAGGGGGGCAGGGGGCAGTCATTCATGTCCAGTTTTCCTGCAGGCAAAGGAGTCCTCAGGAGGCAGGAAGTGGCTGTGCCTGTGGAGAAAGCACATCAACATCCACTAGCACCTCCTCTGTGCCCAGCCTGGGGACCACTGCTGGGGAGCCTGTGTAGACACCACAGAGGGTGACCTTGCAGAGCCCACAGACAGAGGGAGAAGGTGTCGGGCAATGACCTTGGCCCTGGGTCACGTGAGCAAGACAGCTGAGGTGAAGTGTCATGGGAGGGGGGCAGGGAAGGCTCCATTCTGCTGTATTTACCGGGCACTTACCATGTGCCCAGCAAGCAAAACTCTCTGACTCAAGCAGGGAGAGACAGACAATAAATATGCCAACATGTGAGAAATTCTATGAAGAAAACTTAATCAGGGTAAAGTGCAGAGGTGTGTGTGCAGTGGAAGGAACATGAACCACTTCAATTGTCAGCCACAAAAACACGGGACATTCTGTAAAGTCTGCATGCCATGCTGTAGGAGATGAGAATGTTTGTGTTTGCTATTGTGTAGACCAGAGAATATACGAGGCCCAAACCTCACTGCCCCCAGCTAGGAAGGAAAAATTGTAACTGGGATGCCATTCCCAAGAAGGAGGGGACAGTGGGGAGGAGCTGAGTATAGTTACTCTGAGTGTACTGGAAAGTCACAAGGTTTTAAAGGGGAGAGATGTGACCTAATTCCTTTTTTTTTTCTTTGTTGAGAGACAGAGCCTTGCTCTGTGCCCAGGTTGGGGTGCAATGGCACAATCTTGACTCACTGCAACCTCTGCCTACTGGGTTCAAGCAATTCTCCTGCCTCCGCCTCCCAAGTAGCTGGGATTACAGGCACCCATCACCAGGCCTGGCTAATGTTTTATATTTTTAGTAGACACGGGGTTTTGCCATGTTGGCCAGGCTGGTCCCGAACTCCTGATCTCAGGTCATCCACCCAACTCAGCCTCCCAAAGTGCCTGGATTACAGGCATGAGCCACGGCGTCCAGCCCTAATTCCCATTTTTAAAAGCTCCTTTGGCTGCCAGGGAAGAGAAGATTGTCAGGGCAGGGGTGGCCACAGGGAGACCAGGGAGAGGCTGGTTGCTGGTCCAGAGAGGAAAGCAGCAAATGCTCTAAGATAGAAGGATAGGGGTCTTGACTGTTCAGATGCCCAAAAAACTTGAAAGAGAGAAACGTCCTCAACAGCTGACTGAGAACTGTATGTGATCATTAAGAA
The DNA here is from genome assembly GCA_963573385.1 of Cacajao melanocephalus. Taxonomy (NCBI): domain Eukaryota; kingdom Metazoa; phylum Chordata; class Mammalia; order Primates; family Pitheciidae; genus Cacajao; species Cacajao melanocephalus. The sequence goes on along the minus strand of CAUYLG010002051.1, from coordinate 30,086 downwards.
ATGTTTCCTGAGGATAATGAAGTTCCCTCCGGCTCTCATGGGTCGCAGTTTCTGCCCTTGGGATCTGAACTATTCACTTATCCCTGCCTTACAAAAACAATGAATGAATGCCTATAGGGTCTGGTATGAAGGACACTGCCCCACTCTTCAGCTGAGAGCTCCCCTGACACAGGTGTAGGATGTGAGCTTTGATGGAGTGGCTCAGACCCTTGGCAACTTGAAGACAGGGGCGGGGAGTGGGTGGGGACATCAGGGAGGTCTTCTGAGAGAGGTGCCATCTAAGCTAGAATAGGAATTAGCCAGGAGATGGATTCAAGGGCAGTGCAGGTAGAGGGAAACAGCTGGACAAAAGCAGCAGAGACATGCACTTGAGTAACTGCATGTTCACTGGGGCTGGAACACAGAGTTTAAGGGGTAAAGTGGGGAGAGACAGGGCCATGGGTCGCAGGAGCTGCATCCTGCAGGGCCCTGTGGGCTGCGCTGGCATTGGGACTTGGTCTGGTGGAAGTGAGCGCCATGGAAAGGTTTCTAAATAGAAGCAGAACATGGTCAGATTTCTCTGAGATCAGTCTCGAATGATCACCAAGAATGAATGGAAGGTCAAGATGGAACATGGAGCCTAGGAGGATGGCCAGGTGGCCCGAGAGAAAACAGGGCTGCAGGGGCAGAGAGAGAACCCCAGGAGAGGGTGTTGAGAGGGGCTGGGGAAAGATGTGACTTTCACCTTTGGAGTTCACAGTGAGGGGGGCAGTAAACATCTAAAAGAGCATTTCTCAACCTTTTTCCATTACTGCCTCTCCCCAAGGAGTCTTTTTAGACTTTTATTCTAATTGCCCAACCATGAAACTTACATATCACAGATATACTGCATATCTGGTTTACATACTACATACATTTAAAAGAGTGAGCTTTTTTTGGCCACGCCAGCCCAGCCACTCTCCAGTGCAGCTGAGGAGTAGTGAGAAGAGAGAGGGTGAAGGAGGAGGTCGATGAAGTCAGCCTAGGGAAGAACACAGAGAACCCAGCAAGGACCTGGAATTTTGTTCTCAATGTGATGCGAAGCCACTAAAGAGCTTTAAGCATAGGCGTAATGAGAAGAGATTTCAGTTCTATGTGCTCATCCAGGCCACTTTATGGAGGCAAGAGAAGAGGGATGAAGGGAGACCAGGGAGACGCTGGGGCAGGTATCCTGGAGGTGGAGGGTGAGGGGGTGGTAGACCAAAGCAGGGGCTGTAGGGGGCAAGAAGTGATGATGTTTTGGATCCTGGATGCATGGCAAAGGCCTGTGTAGTGGGGTAGGGCTGAGGATGACTCCAAAGTCTTTACCCAGAACAACCAGAAGGATGAAGGGGATGTTATGGAGAAATGAGATGAACTGAGGTGAGCCCCTCTTACCTCCACGGTCGTAGGTGAGCGTGGCAGCTGCACTTGCTCAGCGCACTGCAGGAAGCGGCGCATATGCTCCGCACAGTTGCCCATAGCTGCCTCGTTCTGCCGAAGACACTCCTCAAAGGCCTCGAAAGGCTGAGCACAGGCCTGGCGGATCTGGCGGATGATTGGGCTGTAGGGGTAGGGCAGTTCGGACCCTGGGAGATTCCCACCCCACTGCCCACCCTCCACACTGTCTCACACTTGCCCACACTCACTGGGCGGACGTGCATTGGGCAATGCTCATCTTAAGGTAGTGACAATCCCGCTGCCAGGATTCAGGCTTGGCTGCCACACACTGGCCATACTGCTCCAGCTCCCGGCCGCAGTAGCGAGCGGTGATCTCCAGGGCTGCCTGCCTGTGGGACAGGATGGGCTGAGGATCATTCGTGGCAGCAGGCAAGAAAGGAAATTTTTTTTTTTTTTTTTTTTTTTTTTTAGAGACAGGGGTGTCACTGTGTGGCCGAGGCTGGAGTGCAGTGGCATGATCATAGCTCACTGTAGCCTCCAACTCCTGGATTCAAGTGATCTTCTTGCCTCAACATCCTAAGTAGCTGGGACCACAGGCATGAACCACCATGCCCAGATAATTTTTTATGTTTTGTAGAGGCAGGGTCTTGCTATGTTCCCAGGCTGAAATCGAACCCCTGGACTCAAGCGATCCTCCTGCTTAGACCTACCAAAGTGTCAGGATTACAGGCATGAGCTATGGTGCCTGGCAAAGAAAGGGAGTAGTTCTAATCTGGGTCTGAATTAGGACTAGGTGTCCAGGGCAGATGTGGGAGTCTAAGGGATCCTGAGATAGGGCCAAAGAAGGGTAGAGGTGAGGCCTAGCCCTGGGGCTTGTAAAGCAGGAGGGGAGCTTTCAATGCCTTCAGGGTCCAAGAAGACAGGCTTTGAAATCTAGGCATCCCCCAGTAGGCCTAGGGATCATGCAGAGAAGATTTCGGGCCTTAGAAGTAAGATCCAGAATTCTAGAGTGAGAGCTTGAGACCCCTAAATGGGTTTGGGGAGTTCTAAAAGTAAGGTTTAGAGGTCCGAGAGGTGGGTCTCAGGTCCTGGGGAAGTGTCTTAGCCAAAGACTGAGGCCCTGGCATAGGACTCAAGGCCCCAAGAGCGTGAGGTCTGGAAGCCCTGGATGAGGTTGGTGCTCTGGGAATCCCGCGCAAGGTCAGAGGGGTCTAAGAACAAGTCTATGGACCCTACAGGTGAGGACTAGGGTCCTGGGCAGATCTGGAAGGTTCAAAAGGTAAAGTTTGGTGATCAAGAGGGAGGAACCTGGAGCTCTAAGGACAGGTGTAGGAGTCCTCGAGGTCCCTAAATAAGTCTGTAATCTTAGGATTTCGGTGTGAAGGGCCGGACCTGGGGTACTGGGGGCAGAGCTTGGGTGAAGAGTGACTGGACCGAAGTCCTAAGCCGCTACGAGAGGGGGCAGGGCCTAAGCGCTTAGAAGGTGGGGCTTGCGCATGCGGAGGGTTGGAGCTTGTGAGGGAAGGCGCTGAATCTTGAGAGTCGGGTCTCCAAGAAGCAGGGAAACTGGTCCTAATTCTGGAGGTCCCAGACTAGGTCTAGATCACTGGGTAAGAAGGGGCGCGGCAGCACGTACGGGAATAGGTACTCCCACTACTCACATCTCGAGACCTTTGCCGGTGTGGGTCAGTCCGGAAGGAACGACCCGCCTTTTCCGGTATCGGTTGCCATGGCGGCGCCCAGCCCAGCCTGTTTTTTTTTTCCGGTAGCCGATTGGACTAGCAGTCTGTTCCCTTTAGGCTTAATCTGTCATGGCGGCGCCCTACCTCTTTTTCCGGCTCCGGCTCGTCTTGGCGGCGTCCTAAGTAACCACTTCCTCCCTCTTCTGGCTAAATTGCTTTATGCCTATTTCCGGCTTGCCATGGCAGCGCCCAGGGTTCAACGGAAGTAAGCAATGGAAAGTACGGTGGTGCCTCGGCTCCGAAGAGAATGCACCGCTGAGCTGCGCGGCACCTCACCGGATTGAGCAGCAGACACAAGTGCGCCAAATCTCCCGACTGGAGCTGGTGGCGAGCGGCTGCCGTTGCCGTAGCGTCTCAACATGCTGTTCCTGTTTTGGTCGGGGTGCTGTGGCGGTTGGTTGTTGGGCTCAGGGATAGGGGACCTGATTCCTAACGCAGCGCTGCCACTGTCGGCCTTGCGCAGACGCCGATAGTCCTACTGGCACCCTGTTTCACGCGAGCGCTTGGAACTGGAGGGAAGAGGGAGTCAAACCAAGAGCCGAACTAACTCGGCTTGGGCCTCCCATTTACTTAGCCTGAATGACCCAGACGTTCCCCCCGCCAACCCTTAGCATAGGCCAGGACAGACGTGGTGTTTAATCCCGACTCCATGAAACTATCAGCCAGTTACTTCCTCCCTTTGTAATTAATGCCTCCTAGTGTAGCAATATTTTCCCCTCCCTTCTCATCTGTCTTAAAAGTGTGAGGTTAGATGTGGGTGTGAGTTTCGCCACTTAAGAGACTGGGTATCCCATGGTCAGAACTGAGCGTCAGTCTTGCCGTTTAGTTTGCAGATCTTTCAAGATTCTAGTCAAAATGAGCAGAACATTTTGCAGTTAATCAGAGTTGAAGATGAATAAGAGCTTCTTGACTGTGAACTAGTAACGACCACTTGGAGCCTCAATGTGTTTGTAAAATGATGATGACAGTGACATCATAGAGGACATAGTGCAAGTGATCAGTTGGCTACAGAGCTTGGGGCCTCGGGAGTTCTGAGTAAGTGAGAACTGTACAGGAGGCTGTGACCGTGAGCTACCCTGGTTGGCAGTTGACATCCGAGGACCAGCACTGGCCATCTGAATCTGCCATGGGCACGTAAAGAAAGCTTTGCATCTTGAGATCCCTCCATTCTAACTTCTTAAACTTCCAGTGGTATGTTTGATGGGAGAAGATGGGAAGGGGTCAACATTTCAAAGCTCTGGAAAGAGTCAGATAACTGTTGTTGGCTTCAAATGTGGACTGAATCCCTAGATTTTCCTCTACTGGGAGAATGAAATCTTAACCCGTCCCATTCCCGTGTTGGTACTCAAAAAGGGATACCCAAAGATGCATTTTGACATGCTGAAAGAGCCTTAGAAGCTGCCTCAGAAGGTCTGTTTAACCTTGTCTTGGTGGTGTGTGGGGGCGGGGGTCACCCACAGGTGCACAGGGAGGGAGTTTCTGAAATTTTCTTATCTAACCAAGAAACCTTTAAAAGAAATTTCAATTGTCTTAAACCCTGTTTCTAGGGACCTCATTAAAGACCTAGGAAAAATCAACTACCTTTTAATGGGAAAACCAAACTGTAAAATATTTTAAAGAGATTTATTTTGAGCCAGTATGAGTGACCATGGCCTAGGGAACACAGGCTCAAGAGATCCTGAGAAAGTGTGCCTGAGACAGTAGAAACAGTTTGGTTTTATACATTCTAGGGGGGCAGGAGTTACAGACAAAGACAAATCAGTACATGGAAGGTGAGGATTGTGTTCAGCTGGGTGCAGAGGCTCACGCCTGTAATCCCAGAACTTTGGGAAGCCAAAGTGGGCAGATCATGAGGTTAGGAGTTCAAGACCAACCTGGCTACCCCCCATCTCCACCAAATACAACCCCCCATCTCCACCAAAAATTAGCCAGGCGTGGTGGCAGGCGCCTGTAGTCCCAGCTACTCAGAAGGCTGAGGCACGAGAATTGCTGCAGAGGTGTAGTGGGCTGAGATCACACCACTGCACTCCAGCCTGGGTGACAGAGCATGACTTTAAAAAAAAAAAAAAAAATCTGTATTTTTATAATACATTTTGTAGTACCACCTATAACCACTTGGGTGTGTGGCTTGCCCATTAAATAAAACAGTTTACAGTTGACTCTTGAACAACATGGATTTAAACTGTACTGGTTCGCTTATACTCGGATTTTCTTCTGCCTCTGCCACTCTGAGACAGCGAGACCAACCCCTCTTCCTCCTCCCCAGCCTACTCAATGTGAAGAGGACAAGGATGAAGGCCTTTATGATGATCCACTTCCACTTAATGAATAGTATATTTTCTCTTCCTTATGATTTCCTTAATAACACTTTATTCCTTCTAATTTACTGTTGCAAGAATACAGTATATAATGTATATAACATACAAAATATGTGTTAATTTACTGTTTATGTCATCAGTAAGACTTCAGGTCAGTAACAGGCTATCAGTAGTTAAGTTTTTGGGGAGTCAAAAGTTATATGTGGATTTTCTACTGCATTGTTTTAAGGGTCAACTAGATTCAAGAGCTACCTAGGAGTGTAGAGTTGACTGACAGGTCTGGGACTGAAGAAGTGTCAACAATGGTGGTGGACTCCCAGCAACCCTGGAGTGGGGATGTCTAAGGATAGATGTCATCCACCAGGCAGGGTTGGTGCTGCCAATGTGTCATGTGCTGCAGCCTCTTTTACTACAACAAATATGGGAGTCACAAGTATGGCATATGGTGGTGGCTTCTGCATTAGGAACATAGGCCAGGCATGGTGGCTCGTGCCTATAAATCCCAACACTTTGGGAAACTAAGGGTGGATTTCTTGAGCCCGGGAGTTTGAGACCAGCCTGGGCAAATGGCAAAACCCTCTACAAAAAATACAGAAGTTACCTGGGTGTGGTGATGTCATAGATAGTGGATTTATCCTTCCAATACCAACAACTAAAACATCTGGACAAAATGGGAGACAACAGAGTTCAGAAATTGGAAACAAGCATTGTAGCACAATGATCCCCAAGAGAAAGTAGACAAATGAAGTGACACTAGTGGCCTGGCTTATGTCAGGAGAGTTAGTTTCCAGGCTACATAGCCCAGGAGTGTCCCTGGGTTGAGACAAAGTTGAGAATTCAGAGAGGCCAAGGCAGCTAGAGTTTGTAAGGCAGGGTGCCAGAGAGTAGCGTGCACAGGACTCCAAAGGGTTTCCTGCACATGTAGCCCACAGCATGCCTGCACCCAGGAAGGTGCAGGCAGAGCAATCCTGGAGCTTGCAGTTGTCCATGTTCCGCCCCCGGCCCCACGCAGCCATAGTGTAGAACATCACTGTGCACTGGGTAAAGTACTCAAAGATACTGCCTCCTAATGGGGCAAAATTAGCCCTAAATGGCTGCTCTGGTCTCACCTAAGCAAGCTTAGAAAACTTAGAAAATGGAAATCTGGTGTATGAAATCAAGGTCTCCAGATAGGCCGGGTGTGGTGGCTCACGCCTGTAATCCCAGCACTTTGGGAGGCTGACACGGGTGGATCACCTGAGGTTGGGAGTTTTGAGACCAGCCTGACCAACAAGGAGAAACCCTCTCTCTACCAAAAACACAAAATTAGCTGAATGTGGTGGCGCATGCCTGTAATCCCAGCTACTTGAGAGGCTGAGGCAGGAGAATCCTTCTCCGGGAGGCGGAGGTCGTGATGAGCTGAGATCGTGCCATTGCACTGCAGAGCGAGACTCCATCTCAAAAGAAAAAAAATAGATTTCCAGATACGGTAAATACAACTTATAACAAAAATAGCACAAAGGCCAAGAGACAGGAAAGTGTGTGCTGTTGCAAAGTTGTTCTACCTGTGAAGTGACAGAATATTAAAGTGTGACAAGTCTAAAGGTGTACACTAGAAATTTTAAAAGAAACAATAAAAAATGAAAATGGAGGTACAGTTAATAAGCCGACAGAGAAGACAAAAATGGAATAATAAAAATAAATTAGCCCCACACAAGCATGTATGGCCATCTGATTTTTTTTTTTTTTAAGAGACGGTTTTACCCTGTCACTCAGGCTGGAGTGCAGTGGTACGATCACGGCTCACTTTGCAGCCTCAACTCCCAGGCTCAGACGATCCTTCCACCTCAGCCTCCTGGGGAGCTGGGACTACAGGCGTACACCACCATGCCTGGCCAATTTTTTTTTTTTAGTAGATATAGGGTCTGGCTCTGTTACCCAGGCTGGTATCAAACTCCTGGGCTCAAGCAGTCATCCAACGTAGGATTACAGGCATGAGCCACTGCGCCCGGCCTATGGCCATCTGATTTTTGACAGAAGTGCAGAAATAATTCAATAGAGGAAGGATAGTTTTCAAGTTACAGTGCTGGAGCAATTGGATATCTATTGGCAAAACAACAACAAAAACCTTACACATTGTACAAAAATGAACTGTAAGTGGAAAATGGATTATAGATTTAAATATAAAGCATAAAACTATAAAACCTTTAGAAAATAATATATGAGAAAATCTTTGGGCTAGATGAAGAGTTCTTAGACACAATACCAAAAACCAGTAAATTGGGCTTCATCAAAATTTAAATTTGTTTCTTGCAAAATACCTGTAAAGATGATGAAAAGACAAACTATGGACTGGGAGAAAATATTTGCAAAGAACTTGTGTGACAAAGGCTTTATATTTGGAATATGTAATGAAGTCTTAAAATTCAACAATAAGAAGACAATCCAATTAAAAAATGAACACCACACATTTCACTGAAGATGTACAGATGGCAAATAAACACATGAAGAGATATTCAACATCTTTAGCCATTAGAGAAATGCAAATTAAAGCCACAATGAGATATCACTACACATCTATCAGAATGGCTAAAATAAGAAATAGTGGGCTGGTCCAAGTGCAGCGGTGTTGCAACAAATTGATCACAACCATTTACAGATTTATTTGTTCCTTTTCCACTCCCACTGTTTCACTTGACTGGCCTTAAAAAAAAAAAGGTGACATCACCAAATGCTGGTTGGTCAGAATGCCAAGAAATGAATCACTTGTACATTGCTGGTAGGAATGTAAAATGGCATAGTCACTCTGAAAAGTTTGGCAGTTTCTTTTTTTTAAAATATATATACTTTTCCTTTTTTTTTTTTTTTATAAAGATAGGCTTTCTCCATGTTGGTCAGGCTGGTCTTGAACTCCCAACCTCTGGTGATCCGCCTGCCTTGGCCTCCCAAAGTGCTGGGATTACAGCATGAGCCACCATGCCCGGCCTGGCAGTTTCTTAAACAAGATATGCAACTACCAAATGACCTAGCAATCCCAATTGTGAACATCTGTCCCAGGGAAATTAAACTTGTTTACACAAAAACCTGCACAGTAGTCCCCCTTAACTGCAGTTTTGCTTTCCTTTTTTTTTTTGAGACTCTAGTCTTGCTCTGTTGCCCAGGTTGGAGTGAAGTGGCGTGATCTCAGCTAACTGCAAGCTCCGCCTCTTGGGTTCAAGTGATTCTCCTGCCTCAGCTTCCCGAGTAGCTGGGATTACAGGCATGCCCCACCAAGCCCAGGTAATTTTTGTATTTTTAGTAGAGTCGAGGTTTCCCCATGATGGCCAGGCTGGTCTCGAACTCTTGATCTCAAGTGATCCGCCCACCTCGGCCTCCCAAAGTCTTGGGATTACAGGTGTGAGCCACCACACCTGGCCAGTTTTGCTTTCTGCAGTTTCAGTTACCCAGTCTGAAAATATGTGGGTACAGTATATTTTGAGGCCACATTCATGTAACTTTTATTACAGTATAATTGTTCTGTTTGTTGTCAATCTCTTACAGTGCCTAATTAAACTTCATCAAAGTTATGTATAGGAAAAAATATGTATAGGATATACAGTATATATAGCACATATGGATAGTGTATATACTGTCCATGGTTTCAGACACCCACTGGGAGTCTTGGGATATATTCTTCAAGGACAAAGGGGGTCTGTTATATGTGATTGTTTAGATCAGCTTTATTGTTAATGCCCAAACTTGGAAACAACCAAAATGTTCAAGGTGAATGGTTAAACAATGTACATATATACTATGAAGTACTATGTAGCAATAAGAAGGAATTCGCTACTGATACATGCAACTACTTGGATGTATCTTAAAGGAATTGAGTGAAAAGGCCATTCTCAAAAGGTTATACTTCATGATTCCATTTACATACGGTTCTTGAAATAATGAAACTATAGAGATGAAGAGCAGATTAGTGGTTTCCAGGGGTTAGAAATGGGGGACGGAGGTGGAAATGGCTAAAAAGGACAGTATGGCAGAGCTCTGTGATGACAGAACAGCTCTGTATCTTGATTGTTGGTGTCACATCAATATACACAAGTGATAAAATGAAATAGATCTATATACCACACACAACACAAATGAGTGCATATAAAATGGATGAAATTTGAATAAGCTCTGTGGACTGTCCCAATGTCAGTTTCTTAGTGGTGAATCTATAATTTAAAATAAGCTAAAAAAAAAACCATTTTTTTGGAAATGATTTTAGTGCTGCTAAAAATGAAGTGGAGTGATGACAACAGACCCCAGCTGTGGGATCGTATAGTAGACAGAGCCTGGAATAGTGTGCAACAGCGTATAGTTGGGATTCTAACAGCAGGGGGAAATGTCATTCAATAGAATGGAGTTTTTCCTTATTCTTCTCAACCAGTTTTCTGAAGCAAAGCCTATCTTTTCTATTAAATTTTTTATTTAGCCTTTTCCTGAGACGAGGTCTCACTCTGTCATCCAGGCTGGAGTATGGTGGCACAATCTTGGCCCACTGCAGCCTGGAACTTCCAGGCTCAGGAGATTCTCCCACCTCAGCCTCCTAAGTAGCTGGAACTACAGGCATGGGCCACCACACCAGGCTAATTTTTGTAGAGAAGCAGTTTCCCCATGTTGCCCAGGCTGGTCTCGAATTCCTAGGCTCACACAATCTGCTGAACCAAAGTGTTGGGAATACAGGTGTAAGCCACTGCACCCAACCTTTAATTTATAAAATAGAGACAGGGTCCTGCTCTGTCACCCAGGCTGGAATGCAGTGGCATAATCTCAGCTCACTGCAGCCTCGACCTCCTGGGTTTAAGCAATCCTCCCACCTCAGTCTCCCAAGTAGCTGGGACTACAGGGGTGTGCCACTGTGCTTAGCTAATTTTTTGTCATTGCTGCTTTTTGTTTTCTGTAGAGATGAAGTCTCAGCCTACGCTGGTCTAGAACTTCTAGGCTCAAGTGATTCCTCCTGCCTAAGCCTCCTAAAATGTTGGGATTACAGGCGCAAGCCACAACACCCAGCCTGCAAAGCCTATCTTGAAATGATAGATTTTTCTGTCTTTTCCTATCTGCCTTATAATTAGTGACAGACCATCTAAAGCCAAACTCAGTGAAGAATTACCTTAGGAAAGCTTTTATCATCAAAGCATCTTTTTTTTTTTTTTGAGTTGGAGTCTTGCTCTTGTCACCCAAACTGAAGTGCAGTGGTGCGATCTCGGCTCACTGCAACTTCAGTTTCAAGCGATTCTCCTGCCTCAGCCTCCTGAGTAGCTGGGATTACAGGCACCCAAGCTGGTCTCAAACACCTGACCTGAGGTGATCCACCTGCCTCGGCCTCCCAAAGTGCTGGGATTACAGGCATGAGTCACTTCGCCCGGCCCAAAAAGCATCTTACAATTGCACAAGTATAAACAAGATGATCTATTATCAACACTGTTTACAATGGCCAAAGATAAGTCACCAGAGTATCTGCAGAAAAAATTATAATGGCCAAAGAATGGAACAACTCAAATACACAGAGGACGGTATAGCCATACAATAAAATACTGTACACAAAAAAGAACACATAACCAGCACTCTATACACTGCTATGAAAGCAAGTCAATATAAATGCAGAAAAAAGACAAGTGTAGAAGTGTAGACTAAATATAAAAATAGTCACTGGCAGCTGGGCGCAGGGGCTCGCACCTGTAATCCCAGCAGTTTGGGAGGCCGAGGCTGGTGGATCACTTGAGGTCAGGGTCTTTAAGACAGGGTCTTCCTATATTACACAGACTGGCCTTGAACTCCTGCACTCAAATGATCCTCCCACCTCAGCCTCCCAAATAGCAGGGACTACAGATGCAGAGCAGCATGCCTGGCTTCCAAAACTGATGAATCTTATTTCACTATGCTAAGTGAAATAAGCCAGTCACCGGACAAATATTGCATGATCCCACTACATGAGATATCTCTTAATTGTCAAACTCATAGAAACAGAGTAGAAGGGTCATTGCTAGGGGCCAGGGAAATGGAGAGTTGTTCAACAGGCATAAAGCTGCAGTTACACAAGACAAGTAAGGTCTAAAGAGCTGTTGTACAACATGGTGCCTGTAATTAACAATAACTTATTGTACACTTAAAGACGTAAGAAGGTAGGTCTTAAGTGTTCTTACCACAGAAAACAAAAACCCAGCAGCAACCAAAAATCAAAACACAAACGGGCAGGAGGAAATTTGTGAAGATGACAGATACATTTATTACCCTGATTGTGGTGATGGTATCAAAGGTGTGTGCATAGTCAAACCCATCAAATTCTATACATTAAATATGTTAACAATTGTACTTCTACAAAGCTGGCAAAAAAAAACACTGTACCTGTTTGTTTTTATTTCAATGTGGCTATAAGAAAATATAAAATTATATCATATTATAGCTTGCATTCTATTTGTATAGTACTGTCCTGCTCAAGATGGACGAACAGGTGTGTGAAAGTCACTGCCTGCTGAGAACAGGGTGTAGGGAACGTGGGGTTGGAAAGGAGACTTGTCACTATATGTATGCTCTTCCATTTATCAATATTTCTGTTGGCCAGGCTGGGGTACAGTGGTGCCATCTCAGCTCACTGCAACCTCCACCTCCCAGGTTCAAACAATTCTCCTTCCTTAGCCTCCCCAGTAGCTGACATTACAGGGACCCGCCACCACACCTGACTAATTTTTATATTTTTAGTAGAGACAGGGTTTCACCATCTTGGCCAGGCTGGTCTCAAATTCCTGACCTCGTGATCCACCCTCCTCTGCCTCCCAAAGTGCTGGAATTACAGGTGTGAGTCACCGCGCCAGGCCTAAATATTTCATATTTTAAGAAGACACGTGAAATTTTTGAATATACAGAAAATCACTGTCAATAGTTTATCTACCAGAGATTCAGAAACCTTGCGTTCTTGGTTTTCAGGTCTTGGTTGACAGTTCTAATACCCTTGAAAAATCTCAAGAGTAACCTAGTAATAATAATATCTTCATTGAACTAAAATTACATTTTGCTTTAATGTGAAGGTCTCCTAATCCAAAAGGCCAACATCAAGTTAAACAACATCCAGTTTCACTTTGATGTTCATAGCTGCCAGTTCAGCTACAAAATACCGAAAAACATAAGGCACAGAAACAGTATCGATAGTGTCACTGCGATGACACAGAGTACAGTTGTATTTTCTATTGCGCATGGCAGACCAAGAAGGGGGTGGCTTCTCCAACAGTGGAGAGAGTAAACTGCCACACTTCACACACACGTGGGCTACCGACCGATCCGAGCAGTTGAAGAGGCGGTCATGAAGGAGAAAAGATGTACCGTGAGCTAAAAGCGCATCCCGTTCCATTTCCCCGAAACGGATTCCACCCTGGACATTTCTTCCACCAATAGGCTGGTTGGTGACTCTGTCTCGGGCTCCAGTTGTCCTTACTTGAAATTTGTCTGAGACCATGTGGCGTAAGCGCTGATAATAAACCACTCCTATGAAGATGTCTGCTTCCAGTTCTAGCCCACTGATGCCACTATATAACCTCTCGGTGCCATAGAAATTGTAGCCAGCAGCTTTTAACATCTCACCAAAGTATTCTAAGGCCGAGTTCTCCTCTGAGAAGATGAAGGGTGTAGCATCATGGCAGAGACCATGCAGAGCTGCAGACTTCCCGGCCATACTCTCAATTAACATCCCAATGGTCATGCGGGATGGAAAACCATGGGGATTGAACAGAATGTCTGGGACCATCCCACTCTCAGTAAAAGGCATGTCCTCAACCGGCCACAATCTGCTCAAAATGCCCTTCTGCCCATGACGACTGGCAAATTTATCTCCGATAGTTGGGTTCCGAGGCACTCTCATAGTGATGCAAACACACTTGAATTTCCCACTCCCAGTGTCATTACTGCACACTTTGATGTTATCCACAACACAATTTTCTTTACTCCTAGGAAAAAATAAACCATATAAGGTCAACCTATTTGTTTAAACTGATAGAGATAAGTTTCGTTGATATAATTAGTGCTTCATAAAGGATATTTGTAAAACACATTTTTGGGGATGGGGGGAACAGGGTGTCACTCTGTTGCCCAGAGTGAAGTGCAGTGGTGTGATCAGAGCTCACTGCGGCCTTGGCTTTCCCAGCTCAGCCTCCTGAGCAGCTGGGACTACCGGTACATGCCACTAGGCCTAGCTAATTTCAAATTTTTTTTGTAGACATAGGGTCCCACTACATTGCCTAGGTTGATCTTGAACTCCTGGGATTAAGGGATACTCCCAAAGTGTTGGGACTGCAGGTGTGAACTACTGTGTCTGGCCTGCAAAACTCATTCTTACCTTTATTCTGCAACAAACAGTTGGTATGAATAGAGCTACTGGTGATATTCACTACAGAACTATGTTCCTCTGAAAGAAAACTAGCAACGAAGGCAATTGAAAAATTATTATGAAGGCCTATTGAAATAAATTCTATTGTAAAAGAAGCTAAAAGAAGACATTTCTAATAAGAGCTCAACATTTTGGCTAGGAAGCATTCCTAACATTGTATATGAGAAAGATGAAAGTTTGGGTAATACAGTTTTTTTAAAAAAAGCACAAATAGGCCAGGCACAGTGGCTCACATCTGTAATCCTAGCACATTTAGGAGGCTGAGGCAGGTGGATCACTTATAAGCCCAGGAGTTCGAGACCAGCCTAGGCAACAAGGCAAAACCATCTCTATTAAAAATACAAAAAAATTAGCTGGGCATGGTATTGTGTGCCTGTAGTCCTAGCTACTCAAAGGCTGAGGCAAGAGGACTGCTTAGTCTGGGAGGTGAAGGTTGTAGTGAGCTGAGATCACTCCACTGCACTCTAGCCTGGCTGAGAGAGAGAGATCCCATCTCCAAACAACAACAATAACAACAAAACAGACCAGCTTGGATATCCAAACTTACTTATAGTACATCACAAAACTTTCCCCAGTGTTGAGGTTTAGGTAGCTGTAATACGGATCTCCATACTGCAGTTTTGCTCCTATAAACGGCAGTCCATCATCATCCAACTTCTGCAAAACCCGTGGGTCACCAGGTTTGATTCCAAACACCAGGCTACTATCTCCTTGTTTAATTTTTTCAGAGAGGTCTATGAACTCAGACTTGTAGACACTTCCATGGGCAAAGCCTCGTTCCCAAGAGGCCTTATTCACAATCTGTGAAGCAAAAGAATTGTTAATTTAAAAGGCTGAGGCCAAGTGAGGATTTTCAAAATAAAACTAGGTAGGACTATAATACTTTAATATTTGGTTTAGGATAACCGGCATCACATTTTAAAACTCTCCCCACATTTTCTAAATCACTGACGTGAACTACAAAAACCCAGACACGACTGGGCGCAGTGGCTTATGCCTATAATCCCAACACTTTGGGAGGCCGAGGTGGGCAGATCACTTGAGGTCAGGAGTTGAAGACCAGCCTGGCCAATGTGGTGAAACCCCGCCTCTACTAAAAATACAAAAATTAGCTGGGTGTGGTGGCAGATGCCTATATTCCCAGCTATTTGGGAAGCTGAGGCAAAAGAATTGCTTGAACCTGGGAGGCAGAGGTTGCAGTGAGCCAAGATCGTGCCACTGCACTCCAGCATGGGCAACAGAGCGAGACTCTGTCTCAAAAAAAAAAAAAAAAAAAAACCTCAAAAAACAAAAAAACCAAACAAACAACAAGAAAAAACAAAAACGCATACATACATACATACAGAAATAGCTTAAAATCTAATCACAGTTAAATATAAAAGGTAGATATATCCAAAACCACACTCTTCAAAATTTACTCATAATATGTAAGACATAGCATATATGAATATTTAGTGGATATTCCCCATGGCTTGCCCACTTTCTACTTAGATCAAGAACTAATCATTCAATAGAACACCATGTGCCATATACTAGATACTTGGGGACACAAAAATATTCCTTCAGTGATTTCACAGTAAACAAAAAAGTTAAAAAATAAAATGATTGGAACAACATTCCCTGTAAAACTTACCATGGCATCTTCCATATCATAGCCAGTGTAAGAAATCACAGCAACAATGGCATTGGTCCCAATTGGATAGCTATCCATGTCATAATAATCATACATGGAGGGTCTCACCAAGGGACTCTGAGGAGTCTGAAGACGATACAGTTTGTTATCTGATCGGTCTTGATAAGTGAGAAGTGGAAAGCCCATAGTTTGCTTACCTACATGGAGAAAAAACATCTAAGCATTTTCTGCTTCTTTCATCTTGATTATAGGTGTGATACACAATACTGGAAACAACTAAATATTCATCAGAGGAGAATGAATAAATAAATAATCATGGTGGTTATGCTTACTATAGACGAATATATAAGCTGTGAAAACGAAGTAAACCTACATGTATCAATATGACCGGATCAGAAAACCCATGCTGAATGGGAGAAAGTGCAGAATGACATTTAATATGATACGATTTATGTGTATTTGTAACACACTCCAAACAATTCTATACCTAGTTTATGGATACATGTATGATATAATAAAAGTTTTAAAAGGGGACAGAAAGGAAGTACACAAATTACAGAGTATCACTACAGGAGGGAGAAGAGGGATCATAATTACTATGTAATTAGATTACTTTCTTACAGCAGAACATGTATTTGTTAATTCTAGGTAGTGGAGCATAGGGTGAGACTCTTCTGTGTACTACCTCACAGTATAGAGAATCATTTCAGAACAAAATAATTTTAAAATCCAAATATGTACATGTTAAAAATTTTTAAAAATATAGACTCACAGCGTCCAGTAATAAGGGCTACTCTTTCAAGACCACCCTCAACACCTAAGTATAAGATGTAGAAAAAAGGCCCCAGCTACACATATAGCACTTTTGGTTACTCTTCTGACAGCTTTTGGAGAGTAACCAAAAGATGTCAGAAGCTGGGAAGAATTTTTACTTGGACAAAAGGAATCACACTGGATGAATTTCCAGGTTTTTCATATTTATGTATTTATTTATTTTTGCCTTATGGCCCAGTGTGGCAGCTACAACTTAACTAGAAACCCAGTCTTACTGGCTTAAAGAACCAAGAAATAGAGTTCTGAGCATGACAATAAAGGGAAGGGGGAACATTTCAGAAATAAGAGAACCACAGAGGGAGGCCCTTAAATTCAGCACATAAATTGGGTCCAAATCTTTGGTAGACTCCTGAACTATGCATGCATGGGACAGATCAAAGGAGCCCACCTAAGGCTGAAGAATGTAGTTCAACTGCCATGTTCACCAAGTTAACTACCAGTTAAAACTAAAAACCAATCCTCTTCTCCTGGAGAATTTTTGGTGACATGCACCGAACCAAGGTGATGGACTGTATATTAAAAAGGAAAGACATAAAATGAAAAAAATTAAAATGTAATTGAAGGCCAAATGCCACAATAAAAACAAATAAAACCAATCCTCTTCAGAGGACCCTAACAAGACCCAAGGTTTAAAACATATTCCTCACAATGTTCATAGTACAATCCAATATAACTGGGCATACAAAGAAATGGTGAAACTTGACTTATACTCAAGGAAACCAATACTGAGATGACCAAGACACTGGAATTTACAGATAATGACTTTACAACACCCATCATAATTTATGCTCAAAATACAAAGGAAAACATGCCCACAATGAATGAAGATAAGAATTCTTAGAGAAAAGAGAAACTATAAAAAAAGAAACAAGGCCAGGCAGGGTGGCTCACACCTGTAATCCCAGCACTTTGGGAGGCCAAGGCAGGTGGATCACAAGGTCAAGAGATCGAGACCATCCTGGCCAACATGGTGAAACCCCATCTCTGTAAAAATACAAAAAATTAGCTGGGCATGGTGGCGCATGCCTATAATCCCAGCTATTTGGGAGGGTGTGGCAGGAGAATCGCTTGAACTCAGGAGGCGGAGGTTGCGGTGAGCCGAGAACGCACAATTGCACTCCAGCCTGGGCAACGAGAGCGAAACTCCATCTCAAAAAAAAAAAAAAAGAAAAAGAAAGAAACAAGTCAGGCCAGACGCAATGGCTCACACCTGTAATCCCAGCCCTTTGAGAGGCCAAGGCAGGTGGATCACTTGAGGTCAGGAGTTTGAGACCAGCATGGTCAACATGATAAAAACCCTGTCTCTACTAAAAATACAAAAAAATTAGCTGGGCATGGTGGCACATGCCTGTAATCCCAGCTATTCAGAAGACAGAGACAGGAGAATTGCTTGAACCCGGGAAGCAGACGTTGCAGTGAGCCTAGATTGTGCTACTGCACTTCAGCCTGGGTAACAGAGCAAGACCCTATCTCAAAAAAAAAAAAAAAAAAACAAAAAGAAACAGGTAGAAATTCTGGACTTGAAAAATACAGTCATTCACTGCATAACAATGTTTTAGTCAATGCAGGATGGCATATATACTATGGTGATCCCACATTTTTATATATTTTTCTTTTTCTATATTGAGATACACAAATCCTTGCCATTGTCTTACAACTATCTACAGTACACAGTACAGTTACATGCCACCCAGGTTTGTAGCCTAGGAGAAATGGGCTATACCATATACTAGGAGTGTAATAGTCTTTGCCATCTAGATTTGTGTAAGTTCACTCTATGATGTTCACACTGTAACAGAATCACATACGACTTCTCAGAATGTATTCCTGTTGTTAAGAACACATGACTAAGTGAAAATTCAGTAGAAGACAGAATGAAAAGTGACTGTAATAATAGGTCAATAAAAATGATCCAATCTGGGCTGGGTGCAGTGGTTCATGCCTGTAATCCCCGCATTTTAGGAGGCTGAGGCAGGTGGATCACTTGAGATCAGGAGTTCGAGACAAGCCTGGCCAAAATGGTGAAACCCTGTCCCTACTAAATCACAAAAATTAGCTGGGCATGGTGGTATCTGCCTGTAATCCCAGCTACTCGGGAGGCTGAGGCAGGAGAATTTATTGAACGCGGGAGGCGGAGGTTGCAGTGAGCTGAGATCACACCACTGCACTCCAGCCTGGGCAACAAAGCGAGATTCCATCTAAAAAAAAAAAAAAATCCAATCTGAAGAAAATAAGGAAAAAAGAGAACATGCATGCATGGGACAGATCAAAGCAGCCCACCTAAGGGCCTGACATTGAGAAATGTCTATGGAACAATATCAAAAGGTTTAACATGTAGCAATGTTTTTAGAAATAATGACAGAAGACTAGCAATTAAATTTTAAAAAACAAATTTGAGGCTGGGAGCGATGGCTCACGCCTGTAATCCAGCATTTTGGGAGGCCAAAGCTGGTGGGTCACCTGAGGCCTGGAGTTCGAGACCAGCCTGACCAACATGGTGAAACCCCATCTCTACTAAAAATACAAAAATTAGCCAGGTGTGGTGGCGGGCATTTGTAATTCCCAGCTACTCCGGAGGCTGAGGCTGCAGTGAGCCAGTATCACGCCATTGCACTCCAGCCTGGGCAACAAGAGCAAAACTCCATCTCAAAAAAAAAAAAAAAAAAAAAAAAAAGAACAGAAAAGAAAGGAAAGAAGGAAAGAAAGGAAGAAAGAAGAAAGAGAAAGAAAGAAAGAAAAGACAAATTGGAGAAGACCTGCAAACTCCAATTAGGACTACATAAAGAAAACTTTAGGCATTTCCAATCTACTAAAAATTAAAGATAAAATCTAAAGAACAGAGAAAAAATAACACATTATGGTGGCGAGGTGCAGTGGCTCACACCTATAATCCGAGCACTTTGGGAGGCTGAGGGGGGCAGGATCACCTGTAGTCAGGAGTGTGCAACCAGCCTGGCCAACATGGTAAAACCCTGTCTCTACTAAAAATACAAAAATTAGCCAGGAATGGTGGTGGGTGCCTGTAATCCCAGCTACTTGGGAGGCTGAGGCAGAACTGCTTGAACCCAGGAGGCAGAGGTTGCAGCAAGCTGAGATCACACCAACTGTACTCCAGCACAGGCAACAGAAAGACTCTGTCTCAAAATACAGAAAAAAAAAAAAAAACCAACAACAAAAAACACACATTATATTCAGAAAACTGCTGCCTTCTAATTAGAAATGACAGAGACTAAGAGGAGACAGTGTAACAACAACTTTTAAGTGTTGAAAGAAAAATAACTGTCAACTCAGAATTGTATATCCAGTGAAAGATTCCTTCAAGTGAAGCAAAATAAAGACATTTTCAGATAAATGAAAACCAAGAGAATCTGTGACCAGCAACCTGCACTATAAAAAAATGCTAAAGGAAGATTTTCAGGCTGCAGGAAAACTGTAAGCAATAAAAACTTGAATATTGTGGCAGGAATGAAGAGCACTGGAAGTAATAAATATGCAGGTGACTGACTATAATTGCTTGTATTCTTCAAAAAATCAAATCATAAGACCTCAGGCACACCCAAATCTATGGACATTCTACAGAATAAATTACCTTTTTCTTCAAAAATATCAATGTCAAAGACAAAGTTTAAAGATCTGTCATAAATTACAGGAAACTAAATAGACATGCCAACTAAATACAATGAGTGATTCTGGGCTGGTTGCTTGTGGCACAGAAAAAAAAAAGTTACCATAAACCATATTTTTGGAACATGGTCAACATATGTAAATAAGGACTATAAAACAGTATGCTACTATCAAGTTTCCTTTCCTGATTGACTACACCATCCTCCCTCTTCCTTACCCATCTGGCACTGGTACATGTTCCGTGGGCTCTGGTTGTGATCAGAGAAAGGGATGAAGTTGGCGATCACACTCAGCAGGCTGTGTGGAAAGAGTTCCTGGTGTGTAGTAACTCCAGCAAAAACTTCATCCTCATAGATAGCAACATTCATGAAGATCTGGGAGAGTGGATGTCCAAGGCACAAAATAACTGCGACTGTTTACACATTAACTCTTACCCTTCTCAGAGTTCAATACTCAAAGACTCAAAAGAAAACCTTCCCCACCCAGTGTCATGAGTGCTGAATGGATCAACTGGGAAGCACAGCGAAGCATCCGATTAGAAATACGACTTGCTTTACATATTTCACTCTAAATCTACCCCAGACCAATTGTGAAGGGAAATAGGAAGAATAATTTTTAAGGGGCACAAAGCCTATAATTTGGCAACTGCAAATATGTAGGCAAAGACTGAGTGTGAATCTAATGGAATGATCTCACTTCACCAGCTAAGGCAGAGCCAGGTTCAAAGAGCTCTGGGAGCTAGACAGGGTGGGAGGCAAGTAATGTGACTACCAGCCCTCTCTCAGGTTCCACAGAGTGAGATCAGACATGGAAACTGCTTTGTGCTGGTCACAGAGGTGGTGGAAAATCTGACTTTCTTTCAAATGTCCAACTGTTATTGTAACACTAACAATCCTTTTAAAAAGGAAGAGTTAAGTCTCTGAAAGTTGTATACTATACAAACAAGCACATACACTCCTCCATCACACTTATATATTTACCTGTTCCATAGTTCCAATTAGTTCTTCTTTGCCCAATTCCAAGTTCTGCACAGGCCGTACCAGTCTACAAGGAGTGGTAAAAAGGAACAATCCTGGGTACAGACTTGGTTTTCCTGTCATGGGTATGAGGACCACTTCCATCCAGGGAGGAATTCTTTTCTCTCTCAACACCTGTTTTCAACAAAAACAGAGTTTAACAAACCTAGTGTCTCAGAGCCATGGCTGTCGCTGCCAGTCTTATGCCTCATGGAATGCCACTCATCCACAATTGGGCATGGTAAAAGCCCTGCTTCCTTGAGTGCTCAGCCTGGCTAGCAGGCAAATCACTAACTACTGAGGCTAAGGATAAGGTACACCATGAATGCACATGTAGACACACTAAAGGAAATTCTGTCCTTTGTGATCTAAAATACAATAGATTACTGGTTTTATTTTTAAATGTAATAAACCAAAAAGTCATGGGTGGGCTGGGCATGGTGGCTTATACCTGAAATCCCAGCATTTTGGGAGGCCAAGATGGGTTGATCACTTGAGCCCAGAAGTTCAAGACCAGCCTGGGCAACATGATGAAACCCCATCTCTACAAAAAATAAAAAAATTAGCTGAGTGTGGTGGTGCATGCCTGCAGTCCCAGCTACTTGGGAGGCTGAGGTGGGAGAATCACTTGAGCCCAGGAGGTTGAGGCAGCAGTGAGCCAAGATCACACCACTGCACTCCAGCCTGGGTGACAGAGTGAGACCCTGTCTCAAAAACAAAACAAAAAAACTCCAACAAACTCCTGGGTGAAAGGAGAAATAAAAACCTAAATTACAAAAACCGTGTGTCAGAACTCACGGGAATTCACAGCTAAATGTATTATCATTAAAAATAAGAAGATGTTTGGTGGAGAGGGACACAGGGAGATGCTGGTCAAAGGGTATAAAGCTTCAGTGATGCAACAGAATTAAGTTTCTGGAGATCTCATGTATAGCTTGTGACTATAGTTAAGAACACTATATTGCACACTTGAAATTTAAGAGCAGATCTCAAGTGTCCTCATCCCCCCACCCTCCACAATGCTAACCAAAAAAAGGAGAATGAAAATAAACTATTTAACCGAAAGCTAAAAAAGAATAAGGTAAACCAAAAGAAAGCACAAATTATAACAAAGATAAAATCAGACTGATGAAGCAGGAGATCATTTGAGGTCAGGAGTTCGAGACCAGCGGGGACAATGTGGAGAAACCCTGTCTCTACTAAAAATACAAAAATTACCCCGGCATGGTGGTGTGCACCTGTAATCCCAGCTACTTGGGAGGCTGAGGGAGGAGAATCACTTGAACCTGGGACGCAGAAGCTACAGTGAGCCAAGATCATACCACTACACTCCAGCCTGGGCGACAGAGCAATACTCCGCCTCAAAAAAAAAAAAAAGGAATGATTGATTGTTTAATGGGTACAGAGTTTCCATTTGTGACAATGAGAAAGTTCTGAAGATGGTGATAACTGCACAACAACATGAATGTACTTAATACCACTGAACTGTACACTTGATCAAATCTCATACTCTCTGAGCATTAAAATAAATAGTAACAGAATACTCACAAAATTAAACAAGCATCTATAAATCTGTGCTAACATAAATAAATGAACAACTAATAGAAAAGAAAGCCCTCCCTTACCGAATAGCAACTAATAAAGATAGAACAAATGATGGTAGGGGAAAACACCATGTGGTAATCATCACAGTAATATTAACTCATCAAAGAACTACCAATGGAATAGTAATTCAGCAAATAATTCATCAACTACTAGGTCAAAATGTGAAGAAAAGGGGCTCCAAATAGCTTTCAACTATTTCTCCACAAGTTACTTATTACAGAGAAAACAGCAACTGTACTGTGAATTAACCTAAAGAACACAACCTTGAAGGGATCAGTTAACATGACCCATAATGGGACAAACTAACGTCATGTGCTTCCTGAAATAAGAACTTGAATCTCATCATGAGGAAGCAAAACATACACCTAAACTACAGGAGAGCTGTGATACTGTGAAATATCTATTTGGTCTTCCACCCTGTTTCCTGGCATACAATTCCAAAAATCTTACACTTTCCAAAGTGATGTCTTTTTGCATGCTATTCAGATGCACAAAAATCACATGAACCGGATGGATCACTTGAGGTCAGGAGACCAGCGTGACCCAGATGGTGAAACCCCGCCTCTACTAAGTATACAAAAAATTAGCCAGGCATGGTGGTACACCCCTGTAGTCTCAGCTACTCAGGGAACTGAACCACAAGACTCTGACTCAAAAAATTAAAAGACTGGTGGTTGGCAGCATCTAGGTGGCTTCAGGATGGGGTTGGTTACCAGAAAGACCAAGCCAGGATTAGAGGATTGGGACTTTCAGCCTCACCTTCAACCTCTAGGAAGGGGATAGGGGCTGGAGGTTAAGCTAATCACCAATGGCCAATGATTCCATCAGTCATCCTATGTAATAAAGCCTCCATAACAACCCAAAGTACTGGGTCAGGGAGTTGCCAGGGTAGCCAGGCATGGTAGTGCAGTCCTGTGGTCAGGCTGAGGTAGGAAGATCACTTAAGCCTGGGACATCAAGGCTGCAGTGAACTGTGACTGTGCCACTGCACTCCAGCCTAGGCAACAGAATGAGACCCGTCTCTTAAAAAAAACAGAATGAGACCCGTCTCTTAAAAAAAAAGAGAGAAAAGAAAAGAAAAAGAACATTACTGAGACAACTGGTGGAATTTGAGTATCAACTATGGATCCCACCCACATGACCTTCTCTGATTTTCAGAAATGTGGTTATTGAAAAGAAAGTCCTTGTTCTTAGAAAAAAATACACTAAAATCTTTATGGAAAATGGGACAATGAATACTGCTCTCAAATGGCTCAAAAGAAAAAAATTATAAAGAGCATACAGAAGATAAGGCATGTGGGGCAAAGCATAGCAACTGGTGGATTTGGGTAATGTGTATATAGGAGGGTCCCATGTACTGATCAAACATCTTTGCTGCAAGTGTAAAATTATATCAAATGAGCCACACAGTTCCACTTCTAAGAATATACTCAAAAGAATTAAAAGCACAGTGACTTAAATAGATATTTGTACACTCATGTTCACAGCAGCATTATTTGCAATGACCGAAAGGTAGAAACAACCCAAGTGACCAACAGAGCACTGAAACTAAAACTAAAATTTAGTTTAAACATTTTTTTAAAATAACACAGAACAGAATATAAACCACAAACTCATCATGTTGCCAAAGGACAATTCTTTCAATGGCCATTATCAAAGCAATAAATACTCTTCACTAGGAGGAAATCCCAAAGATAAGTTATTCAAAGAATGTCATTCTACTTTTTAAAGGTATATTTTCAAAACCTAGGAGGCAATGGAGTGTAACTTCTACCTTGCATATTTTGAATATTATGGAAATATCTGTATTTTGAGATCCCTCATATGCCACTAGTATTAAGAAGGGGGAAAAAAGTTAACATTAGTTCGATAAGCAGACTGGGGTGCCTCAATGAAACTACCAAAGAATGTATATGGGTCAAATATCTGTCACTGACCCCAACCAATGAAACCAGTATAAGGCAAGCCTCCGTCACCAGAGGGAATGCACAGACATTTTGGACATTCTGAACCCTGACCACCTGATCGTTAACCCCAAAACTAGAAAAGAACTGCAAACCTAAGGTCCAGGGATAGGAAAATTCACAAAGCTCAAGCTCACCTTAAAATGACGAAGAGAATCTGCGACGCCCGGAGCAAGCTCCTTATCCACCCAGCCAACCATGATGCCGTCCAGCAGGACAGGGTAGCACTCACTGTACGGTCGGTGGGGAGCTCCATCAACGGGAGTGACCCCTGGTAAAGGGAACAACAGCACAATCACATTAGAATGCTTTACCCAACATTCCAGATTCCCTCGAGATGGGGTCAACAGCTGCTGGATCAGTTCAGATATCAAATTATCCTTGTCTCTAAAACAGGTACAGGCATTACTTCTTTTAATTGCACTTCACAGATATTTTAAGCGGGCTTATCAATGCCATTTTTCCAACAGCATGTGTTCCCTTTCTTTCTTTGTGTTGACATTTTGGTAATTCTTGCAGTATTTCAAATATTTTTATTATTATTATACCTGTTATGGTGATCTGTGATTAATGATCTCTAATGTTACTACTGTATTTGTAGATGTGGTAGAAAGAGCAAGACAAGGCCAGGCATGGTGGCTCACGCCTGTAATCCCAGCACTTTGGGAGGCTGAGGCAGGCGGATCATGAGGTCAAGAGATTGAGACCATCCTGGCCAACATGGTGAAACCTCGTCTCTATTAAAAATACAAAAATTCGCTGGGCGTGGTGGCATGTGCCTGTAGTCCCAGCTACTCAGGAGGCTGAGGCAGGAGAATTGCTTGAACTCGGGATGTGGAGGTTGCAGTGAGCAGAGATTGCGCCACTGCACTCCAGCCTGGTGACAGAGACTCCGTCTCAAAAAGAAAGAAAGAAAGAAAGAAAGAAATAGCAAGACAACTAGAATTAGAAGTAGAGTCTGAAGCTGTGACTAAATTGCTGCAATCCCGTAACCAAACTGAACAGGTGAGGAATTGTTTCTTAGAGAATGAACAAAGAAAATGTTTTTTTTGGTTATTGTTTTGTTTTGTTTTTGAGACAAGGTCTTCCTCTGTTGCTCAGGCTGCAGTGCAGTGGCATGATGATGGCTCACTGCAACCTCAACCTCTTGGGCTCAAGCAGTCCTCCCACCTCAGCCTCCTGAGTAGCTGGCAGGTGTGTGCCACCATGCTTGGCTAATTTTTTATTTTTATTTTTGTAGAGACAGCATCTCCTTATGTTGCCTAGGCTGGTCTTGAACTCCTGGGCTCAAGCAATCCTCTCACCTTGGCCTCCCAAAGTGCTGGAATTATAGGCTTGAGCCACTGTGCCCAGCAGAAGATGGTTTCCTAAGACGGGATCTCAAGAAATGAGAAGATGCTATGAACACTGTTGAAATGACAATGAAGGATTTAGATTGGTGGGGGGAGGGACACAAAATAAAAAAACATTTAAAAAAAAGGATTTAGATTATTCCATAAACTTAGTTGCTAAAACAGAGGCAGGGTTTGAGGGGACTCACTGCCACTTGGAAATAATCTCTTCTGTGGGTAAAATGCTATCAAACAGCATCACATGCTACAGATAAATCTTTCATGAAAGGAAGACTCAATTGGTGTGGCAAACTTCTTAATTTTAAGAAATTGTTGCCAGGCGCGGTAGCTCACGCCTGTAATCCCAGCACCTTGGGAGGCTGAGGCGGGCAGATCACGAGGACAAGAGATCGAGACCATCCTGGCCAACATGGTGAAACCCTGTCTCTAAAAAAAATAAAAGAAAAAAGAAAAAAGAAAAAAAAAAGAAATTGTTGCGAGGCACAGTGGCTCATGCCTGTAATCTCAGCACTTTGGAAAGCCAAGGCAGGAGGATCACCAGAGGTCAGGAGTTCAAGACCAGCCTGCCCAACATGGTGAAACCCTGTCTCTACTAAAAATACAAAAAAATTAGCTGGGTGAGATGGCGGGTGCCTGTAATCCAAGCTACTCAGGAGGCTGAGGCAGGAAAATCACTTGAACCCAGGAGGTGGAGGTTACAGTGAACCGAGATCACGCCATTAGACTCCTGCCTGGGCAAAAAGAGTGAAATTCCATCTCAAAAAAAGGGGAAAAAAAAAAAGAAATTGTCACAAGCCATCCTAACCTTCAGCAACCACCACCCTGATCAGTCAGCAGCCAGCAACCCTGAAGCAAGACCTTCCACTAGAAAAAAGATTACAACTTACTGAAGGCTCAGATTATTTAATATTTTTTTTTTTTTAGCAATAAAGTATTCTTAAAATTGAAATATTTACATTTTTTTAAAAGACATAATGCTACTGCACACTTAACAGACTACAGCATAGTGTAAACATAACTTTTATAAGCACTGGGAAACAAACAAATTCATGTGACTCACTTTATTGCAGTGCTCTGGAACCAAACCTGCAATATCTCCGGGGAAAGCCTGAAGGATTTGCTGAAGTTTAAATCACTTTAGCAAGGACACACAGGAAACTAGCAACTCTGTCCTAAGCACAGTAGTAAGGGGACAGGGGCCTAAGGGAGGGAGCATTTCACTGCATGTATTTTTAATATTTTGATTTCTAAGCCATGTAAATGCATTAACCCCCAAAATGTAATTACAGTTGATCCTACAGTTGATCCTCTGATGATCTGCATGTCTCGGCCTTCCAAAGTGCTGGGATTACAGGCATGAGCCACTGTGCCTGGTGACAATTTCTTAAAATAAAACAAAGAAGTTTGCCATACCAATTGAGTCTTCCTTTCGAGAAAGATTTCTCTGTAGCATGTGATGCTGTGCACATTTGCCTACTTGCTACATTATATCTGCAACCACAAAATTCATACTAGGGATGCTTTCAAAGTCATTCCAGGACATGCAGCAAAAAAAATTTGAGTCCCCTGATGTGAATGCTCCCTGTAGCTGAAGTCAAACAAGACGATGCCATGCCTTCTTGTCAGCTCATGCTGTATACAAGCATCCTTTGCTCAGTCTGATCAAAGTTTTTGATCAGTGGCACGTTTTTAGCATTTGTGCCCTTTTTGTTGGTGTGATTTCACTGTTTTAATAACAGCCTCCAGGCCAGGCATGGTGGCTCACACCTGTAATCCCAGCACTTTTGGAGGCTAAGGCAGAAGGAATGCTTGAGGCCAGGTGTTTGAGACCAGCCTGGATAACACAGCAGGACCTCATCTCTACAACAACAACAAAAAATTGCCTCCAAGTACAGCACTGAGGTGCTGCATAGCATTCACATATGCAAAAAGGCTGTGATGTGCATAACAGAAAAAAAGTGTGTTAGATAAGCTTACAGTTACAGTGTTGCTGGCCAAGAATTCAATGTTACCACATGAATAATATATATTTTTAAAGGGTGTCTTCCAACAGAAACACACAAAAAACAAGGCTACATATTGATGAGCTGACAAAAATGTCGTAACCAGAGGCTCTCAGGAACCTAACTCTGTACTTCCCCTAGGCACAATGGTTCTACATTCACTGGTGACTTTAAAGACGACGAGTACTACAAATAATGAGAATCACCTGAAATTAAGTAAAAAAGGAATACTCTTCCATGAACCATAAATGCATTCTGAAGACATCAAGTTTTGTTAGAGTGTCACAGGATACCCACTTTGTGTTTCATCTGTCACCCCAATGTGAACATCTCTATCAAAAGTTAGGTAGCAATTCTGTCTTCTCCAGCACCAGAGCAAAAATCCCTTCCCCATCTCTCTTTTTCTGCAGTTGGATATATTTTCTACCGCTCCACTTTCTTTTTTTCTCCTTTCTACCCTCTCCTGGACTTTGACATTTTTAATCACCAGTAACAAAATTATTTTCCTCATAGAGGATAACCCTTCAAATTAACTGATTACATCTTCTAAATCCTTAGTATGTCTTGATTACTTTCTGTAGGGCCCTCTTCTTACAGGCCACTCTCTCTCTCTTTTTTTTTCAGACCGAGTCTCACTCCTGAATTTTTAGTAGTGATGGGGTTTTGCCATGTTGGCCAAGCTGATCTCAAACATTTGACCTCAAGTGATCTGCCCACCTTGATCTCCCAAAGTGCTGGGATTACAGGCGTGAGCCACCACACCTGGCCATACCACTCTAATTGGGAGAGTACTTTTAAGGAGAACTTTCTTTTCTTTTTTTTTTTTTAATGACGGGGTTTCACCATATTGGTCAGGCTGGTCTCGAACTTCTGACCCTCAGGTGATCTGCCCGCCTCAGCCTCCCAAAGTGCTGAGATTACAGGTGTGAGCCACCGCGCCCGGCAGCAGAACTTTCTTGAGTCAATGCTCTTCTAGTTGCTTGAGAATACCTATCACCTGATCCCCATGAACTGGAAGTTTTACTGTATAAATATTAATCCCACTGGAGATCCTGTCCACAGATCACCGAAGATAGAACATTTTTAGTCTCTAAATCACAAATGGAGAACCCTGAGACTAGATGACTGCAGAGAAGGCTGACATCTTTAAGTATGAAGGTAAATTCAAATCAAGCATTAAGCCAAGAATCAGACAGCTTTCAAGCCAAAGCAGAGACAGAGACAACAGCTGTAAGGTTATCAGGAAAAAAGGTTATGTATCTGATAACATCAGGGTAGACTGGACAACCTCCTTTTAACTGTCCTCCTGCAAACCAACACTGTTTTCTACTTAGAAATGCGAAGATCTAACAAGAGACGCAAGGAGAATGACCCAAAAAACTACTCAATAGCTTCTACACTTCCAACATTAATGGCTAGTCTATTTCAAACACTTTGGCATCATTCTTATTGATTTTTTTTTTTTTTTGCGACTGAGTCTCGCTCTGTTGCCCAGGCTCGAGTACAGTGGCATGATCTCGGCTCACTGCAACCTCTGCCTCCCGGGTTCAAGCCAATTCTCTGCTTCAGCCCCTGGAGCAGCTCGGTTTACAGATGCCCATCACCACACCCAGCTAATTTTTGTATTTTTAGTAGAGATGGGGTTTCACCATCTTGGCCAGGCTGGTCTTGAATTGCTGCCTTCATGATCCACCCACCTTAGCCTCCCAAAGTGCTAGGATTATAGGCACGAGCTACCACGTCCAGCTTCATTTATTTTTTATTTTGGAGACAGGGTCTCACTTTGTCACCCAGGCTGAAGTGCAGCGGCAGCAGAATCACAGCTCACTGCAGCCTCGAACCCCTGGGCTCAAGCAATCCTCACATCCATTATTTTTGTTGTTGTTGAAAGAAAACAACACACCACACCTATAACACTTAAGTTTCTCCTGTTTTCACTTTCAAAGAACACATTCAGCCTTCTATAGAGGAGCCAAGAAAGCAGCCCAACTCCTATATAGAAGAGCAAAAAAGAATTCTTAAAGTCTCTGCTGAATCTCCAAAAACAGCACAACTTAACATGTTAAAAACCACATAACCAAACAAAGATATTTATCACTGTACACTACATACCCAAGTTGCAGAGTAAAGCTGGAATAGATGTCGTATACACAAACTGTGTGACAACCTCACATACAGCAGTTAGGTGGTTCATTAGGCCACAGGGCTCCC
>CAUYLG010002050.1:0-30328 GCA_963573385.1 Cacajao melanocephalus | reverse complement strand
TTTTCACACTAAAAACCCCAAATAAAATAAGAAAAAAATTGTATGGCTGAGTTCCAGTGGTGCTTTTTTTTTTTTTTTTTTTTTTTTTTTTTAACAGTACAAGGCAGTGGGCAGGATTTGGCCCATGGATTCTAGTTTGTCAACCCCTGATCTAGAGTATCTTTTAACCTCTGGTAGAAGACATAGCACGTCCTTACTACTATTTTACCATTTTAATCGAAAATTAGCACTTTCTTAAATACTTCTTCAAAAGACGAAGGAATTGTCAGATACACAATTTGTACAGACTCAAGAGAGAAAAAATGGTCATCTTCTAATTACCTAATAAAGCCTCTTTGTTTTTCAGTTAATAAAAATTAAACAGTTGCTAATTCACCAATCTATCCTTTTGTTTCCTAGAACAAACTTAACTTTTTGTTGACAGAATTATTTTTTCTAGACACTGCAAAAGAAAAAACTTGAAACATACAACGGTTTATGTAGGAAGACTCCCTGTCAGGTAACTAGGCACCATGTGTAAAGTCATTTAAAAGCCTGCAGCTGGGCTGCAATGGCCTTGTAACGCCTCTCTAACACTTGGACAACAATTGCAATTCCACTGCTGATTATATCCCAATAAGAATGTTTTCATTTCCACAAGGGAGACACTACTACAAGTTACCTAACTCTTTTTCTTTTGAGACACAGTCTTGCTCTGTCTTCCAGGTTGGAGTGCAGTGGCGCCATCTCAGTTCATTGCAACCTCCGTCTCCCAGGATCAAGTGATTCTCTTACTTCAGCCTCCTGAGTAGCTGGGATTACAGGTGTGCACCACCATACCCAACTAATTTTTGTGTTTTTGTAGTGTTGGGGTTTCACCATGATGGTCAGGTTTGGTCTTGAAATCCTGGTCTCAAGTGATCTTCCCGCCTCGGCCTCCCAAAGTGCTGAGATTACAGGAGTGAACCCTTATGTCCGGCCATCTAGCTTAATGTATACGTGTTTCACATCCTTTTTGAATATAAGGTTTTGATGAATTAAATGCAAAGAAAATATACAAACACTTAAAGTTGCAAGTATATTTAGACAAATTTTGCACTTCTGAGCAAGCACTCATATCAGATATACCTTTTGAATAAACTTCTGGGTTTAAATTCCAGCTTCATTATTTCCCAGCTATAAAATCTTATGCAATTTATTCAATTCTCTAAGTCTTTGTTTTTCTACCTCTAAAATGGAACAGTAAGAGTAATAAAAGGACTGGATACATACTAAGGCCTCAACAAATCTAAGCAGTTAAAATTATAATTATAATCTACGTCTGGTGGACTGTTAGCAACTCTCTCACAGAAGTTATACATAAGTGTGGTACTCATATGATAATGGCACCTTCTGGGTAGTTCATAGTTTCAAATTTTTGTGCTAAATTGGTTCACATATAATCACTGCACAGCCGCTGGGAGCAGGTAGCCCCAATATCAGATGAGGCAATTGAACCTTTGCAAATTTGGGTGATTTTCACTAGTCTATTCAATTCTTTAGTGGTAATAGCATGAATTCCTCTCAAGAGAAATAAGTGCCTCAGAGAATCAGTTACCTAACAGCTTTTGGGGGCAATGTATCTCTCAAAATGCTGGACTTTTGGGCGAAGAAACACTCAACCTCAGCTGTTTCTAATGAGAGCTGGAAAATGGTTGCTTTCTCCTGAGGAGTTCAGCCTAGCACATTGCATTTCCAAATGCACCGCACATACTAAACTTTCAATGATTTTTTTTTGATTGATTGAGATATAATCCTATTCAGGTGCATATAAGTAATACCACATCTTCTCTAAAGAAAATCAGGATAAAGGAGTGAGATGAGAGGCCACAGGGGTGCTACCAACCTGATTTAGGTTAGAAAATAGCAAAGGGAAATATCATAGAAAAGGACTGTTTCAGAGGCTAAAGAAAAACACAATACATTTACTACCTTACTTTTCATCCTAAATAGAAGACAATGGATTCTCCTTTTCTTAATATATCATTGTGGAATAGGAATAAGAACGTACTTGGCAGATGGCTGAGTGATGGCTATTACCCATGGGAACTATTGGAAAGAATAAAAGATCAAACGCTTGAGAAGGCAAAGTTAAAGCCTCATATTTCAAGAATCATAGAACCATAGTCCTGGCTAAAGGGCTGTTGAATACAGTGGTATGAGCTATGCTATTCACAATTCAGAGGAGCACAATTAACCTATATTTGCAGCTATCTGTCCAAGTTGGCTTTTAGATATTTTTTCACTTTAATTCTCAACAGATAATAATAATAATGTCTCATTATTTGAGATAAGAACATTCACTTCTTGAACAAAATTGGAATGTTTTAGTAAGGGAAGGATAGTAGCTGTTGGGGAGGCAAATAGCAGTATCTGCCATGCTTAGGGTTATGTCTCAAACTAAAACTGTAGCCTCTGTTTCCTGGCAGGAGACAGGGTTTGAACACCGAGTCTGAGCCGGATATTCTCTGGATATACTTTCTAACCTAGTTAAAAGTGGGTATGTATCTGTCAGTTAACCAGCATGCAACTTTAAAACCTTATTTTTAAAGTAATAAAGAATGAGCAGAGGTGAAAAGAAAGCAAACAAAAGGATGATTCTCTATTTAAATGACATGGTCGAAAGGAAGCATAAAATAAAAAGGCTTGAAGAATCACTGGTTAGAATAAAATAATAATAGCATTTAATTTTTAAAACAGTGGAAGAACAATCTAGGTGTGGGTGGATAAAGCGCACACATTTAGATGTTGGCCCAATAGTTATTATCCATAATAGTAGACTATTTTATTACAACAGACCCTACAGAGACTAGATTCACTGAATAACAACATCTAATTATATCAACAGGAATATCACTCTATTTTGCAGAGTGTGCCTGTTCCATGCACGGGTTTTTGTTCCATACTTGGGATTAGCAATACCTTAAGCATACACATCCTCTTTTATTAGAGATCTAAGAGTTGCTGAGAAACCCAAAGGGAATGAATTTAGAGTCTTGTATTTTGTTTAAATGACTCAATCTTTCAGACCTTTTTCCAGGGAGAAAAAAGTTTCCCATATAAATGGTGAGTTAAGCTCTTTCATATATAATAACTGTTTCAAGTAACCAAATCCTTTCTAATAAATTGCCTCTTTCAAGTTAAATTATTTTCACAAAACTGTGCACTTTTGGGTGCTTCATGATACAACTAGAGAATCCAAATTAAATGTGTTTAACTTGGAAACATTTCTATCTATACAGCTCTTTGGTGCCTTCTTAACAGTCCTTCAGTTTCTTTTTCTCCCTTTATGTCTACTTTTTCTTCATCTTATTTTGTAAGAAGCAACCAAAGCAAAAAATTGGGACTCAGTGTGATCTAGGGCAACTAATTCAGCATCTCTGAGATTCCATCTTCTTATCTGCCATACTGAAATAAGAGGGGCTTCACTGGTTTGAAAGGATGATTAGAGAAGTCACCATATATAAAATTTCTAGCAGGGCCCGGAAGGCAATATGTGCTCAATAAAAGTTGATTTCTCAATCCCACTTCTTCTCTGCCCTCCATCTCTATTTTTTTGCTTTTTGTTCTTGAAGATTCAAACTGTCAAGTTATTCCTCTTAATTTTG
Organism: Cacajao melanocephalus; assembly: GCA_963573385.1. Taxonomy (NCBI): domain Eukaryota; kingdom Metazoa; phylum Chordata; class Mammalia; order Primates; family Pitheciidae; genus Cacajao; species Cacajao melanocephalus. The sequence goes on along the minus strand of CAUYLG010002050.1, from coordinate 26,702 downwards.
GCAGACTCTATCTCTGCTTTCCTGGATGTCTCTTTGCCCTGCCGCATACCTTTTTTTTTTTTTTTTTTTTTTAACCCAGTTGCATCTTGAATACTATTGTATTGTTAAATTTACACTGTTAAATTCAACAATGACCTGAGGGTTAACTTAAAAAGTGATTAAGACTCGAGAACAACCTCACATGGTAATATGGGAATTAAAACGTTCACAAAAATTAGACTACCAGGAATGCATTAAAACCAATCCAGAGGTAATGACTTGCTGGCAGGCAGTTGGGCATCCTCAGGAGGATCTTGTTTCCCATGCTTATACTGGATGAGTCAGTGTTACCCACACTTGGTGCAAACACAGAGTGAAGGTCATTTTCTGCAAGAGGGAAGTGCCTGTGTCTGTTTTAAATGGGAAATGTGAAGTCACCATCCCCAAAGAACTACAGAGAAGAGGTACAATTATCTTAACATCTCCTCAACTAGGCTTACAGGGTTTAATACAGGGATATATAACTCATTTGATCACAGCACGGCAAGCTCATCAGAAATATAACATCTGTTCACCTAATGCTCTTCTCCTTGTGTAAGTCTCATTGCCTGGTTGCTTGAAGTAAGATTTCAAATTTTCAAACAAGTGAACACAAAAATGAGCACCTGCATGCATGCATGTGTGCACACACACATGCACAGAAACACACATGCACAGAATGCTGGAATTATATCCCTACCTTTTGCTACCTTTTGACACTATACAAGAAAATTGTCACTATCTGACAGGATTTACTGCTTCTCCATTTAACCTCTTTCCTCTTACTCACCAAAACAATTTTCTTTGTATACATCTATTCATTTAAACAGTAAACAATTACTGAATTTTTTGATGCTCAGGCACTATGATAGGTAATAAAATTAAAGAGGGAAATAGACACATGTACCTTTTCTGGTAATAGGCTCTACTCCCTAGATCAGTGGCCACATCTCTCTGACTGGGCCAATTACAGCACTATACTCCATTTCTCTACGTCAGGAGTTGGTCCAAGGACTGGCATGTGACTCAAAGTGTCCCAAAAGAATCCTTCCTCTGAACTTTTCTATGTGGAGTGGGAAAGAGCCTAGAATCTTCTAGCCCTCATGATGCTCACCAGGTAAAGAGAGTACATTTGATTTGATTAAGAGAAAATAAAGCCAAGCAGAGGCAGGCATAAATGAACTACAAATGGTAGAGAGAGAAATGAAATCCTACTAGGTTTACCCTTGCTTCCAGAACTCAAATCCCCAGAAAGTGACCTGGTTTCTATATTTTCTCTTCAGATTTTGGAATATGCATATATATTGTGCAATACTCACGCTGTATAATTTCATTATAATTAGATTTCTGCCACTTGTAATTAAAAGTATTCTTATTAATGAAAAATGAATATAACTTTATGATTATAAATTGTGGCCCATACTTTAAAGGAAATGTATAGTCCAGGAGAATGTAAAACAAAGGAGGACATTTCATCTAAGTGAGCAGGGTAAACTAGGAAGTGTGTTTAAGGTAAAATCTGAAGGATGAGTCTGTGCTGAACAGGGAAGAAGTGGGGGAAAGTAAAAGCAAGCCAAAGGGTCTGGTGGCAGGAAGAAGGTGGCCATAGTGTTTGAGTTCCTGAGCCAAGGTCAGGGTGGCTGAAACACTCATCTGCAGACCCTGATGAGCAAAGATGAAAGCATGTAGAGTGCTGGAGGCCTGTGTCTTTTTCTGTCAAAGGATATACACATTAAACCCTTCCTTATGTCTGTATTACAAAATTTATTGGAAGGCAATTTTTACCAAACTTATGGGGAAGCTAAGTGACTCCATAACTATAAAATAAATATAAATAAACTAAAACATAAGTTGAAAACAATAGTACAGAGTGGACTTTTGTTCTATAGATACAGCCATCAGAGCAGAAGGGAGAATCCTTATGTACCACAACATTTCATTAGGACAGAAGATTCTATCCCTTTGGGAAATAGGGGATTACCTTTCTTGAATTTAGTTTGCAAACACAGATATTTAACCAGTGTCTATGGCACTCCTGAAAAGATTGTTACATCCAAAATTTCAGAAGAAAAGTATGCTTTTTAAAGATTGAAAGAAAAATAAGAAGGCAAAAGGGGAAAATAAAGTAGAGGACATTTCACCTTAATCTACTTAAATATCTTTTCAATACATAAACATTTTTCTCTTTAAATTCTAGGGTCATATGGCCATAGTAATACATCAGAGGGAACAGAGGTTGGTGATAATTTAATGGGCATAGATTTATCTAGAAAGAAAAATAAACATTAACCAACAGCATTATATAAAATTTTAAGACAAAATCATAAACCCAAGCCCACTTACTATATTTTATTGCCTCACAAAAGTCATCATTGCTTATAAAAAATACAGCTTCATATAAAGGCCACAGTCGTTTAAGGAATAATTTACCAGTAACTTGCAGAAAAGAAGATTTAAAAAAATTATAGCAATAATATTTCATTAAAAGGTATAGCGATGTCATCATTTTAAGGTACAGGAAATCTTGCTCATTCTGGCTCAGACTATTTCCATCGATGAGAAATGACTGACTAGCTGCATGCTGAATTAAGAAACCCTTTCAATTATTACTGTTATGCATATTCCTCACACAGCTTATTAACTGCATATTTCTAAATTCAGTATCTATATTTAGTACTGTAATCTCTTTTATTACACATTACTTTTAGTAAAGTAAATGAACATTTCACTAAACAATAGTTGTTAGAATTGTTCCAGTCCATTTTCCTCCATTATTTATAAAGTGAATTTTTAAAGTCACTTAAGGGATGGAAGAATCAAGGAAGCTTAGGTTTGGTTAGGGCAAAAAGAAATGGAACAAAAAGGGCAAAACCTGCTGCCAGGGAAGGTGGCTGGCTTCCTTTGAAGTCTTCATGAATATTGCTTAGTGTTGCTAATTCAGAACAATCATTAACATTAAAAAGCTTTAATTAAATGTTTAGTCCCTTGTGCTGGGTGCTGCATCAATTTCACATTTTATAGGTTATGCCCTTTGAATTGCTTGTAGTTGAAGATGGCTAGTCTTCTGAGTGGTCTACAAGGCTCTTAATCTTCTAGCCCCTGTCTAATTCTCCAGTCTCCTCTTTACCAATCTTTTCACCAATTATCTTTAGGCCTTCGCTAATTACTTTCAGATTCTCAAATACTCCAAGCCTCTTTTTTCCTTCAGGGCTTCCAAAAACATTGTTTCTAGCTTATAACACCTTCCGCTCTCTTATCTTCTTTTGCTCAACTCCTGCTCTCCCTCCCAAACTCAAAGAATCTTTTTCAGGAAGCCTTATTTGATCTCACTAGGTTAAGTTATACGTCACTTCTCTATATAATCTACTGGCAATTTGTGCTTAATGTTAACATAGCCTTTTGTAGCATAATTGAACATTTCATCTTTAAATCCTCTAGTGCCTACTATAATGCATATAATAAATACCCAACAAATATTCATTGAGTAAACAACAACAAAATAAATGAGACCTAAGTAAAAAGCTGTGAACCAAAAAGATACCTGTATTTCTGTTTTTTTTTTTTAAGTGTTGGTATCTTTTAAAAGTTCTTTGTTTCATAAATCCTTTGAACATAATTCAGCTTCACTAAACTATACATTGTACTGTGGGCACTTAATTTATCTTTAGCATTACCTGCAAAAATCTATATTTAACATTAATTTTTCTCTAAAATATGCAATTCTAAAGTGGCACTGTGCTCACAACTGATAATACTATCTTGATGATGCTAATTTACACCAATTGAACAATTCATTTCTGAAGAATGTCAGGCTACCCCATGACTTCTCAATTAATTGTCTATGTTATATATTATTCACAACAGATTTTCCCTCGAATCCTAAAATTTTGCCTTGGAGGAAGCCTAGTGGGCATCTACTTTGGGCAGAACTTTCAGTTCAAGTCCATCTAATCATCTGCTTTAAAGATCATTTTCAGACTCAAACTCCCATAGCATAGCTTAGCTCAGTGGCAAGAGGGTAGAAAAAACAAAGAAAACTACATGTGCATGCAAGACATCAAATGCATCTTCATTCTGTCCTCCTCCCTGCAGGCTGACTTTATTTAAATTGCCTGAGAAAAGCCAGTGCAGATTCTACTTCCCAGTTCTCTTCCACATTCACTAGCTGAACTACTATATTTGATAGAAAAAGAGTAAATTTCTGCATCTTGGTAACGGTTAACAATTTTTGTCGTAGTTGCTCAACCATTTTTCCTGTTTTTACCCTTATGTTTGATTTGTTTTCTCTAATTTTCTAATTGCTACTTACTAATCGAATCAAAGGAGAAGCTAGTAAGACTTAACAGTTTCAGTTTAGTAAAACTATGCACCATTTTAAGTTTCTGCACAGATTTGAGAAAATGATTATTTTAAAATAATTGTAAGGATAATTATAAGTATAAAAAATCACAAGTAAGTAAGCACTGCTCTCTACTTCTGACTTCTCTTGTTAATCATTGAGATTTGATTTTATGTTTCACATAGAAACATGCACGGATTTTTAGGCATTTATAGGGGTCATGATTTGTGAAATGAAATACAAAATGATGCTATATGACTTTGATAGAGATTAGTCAAGTGGTACACTAATAATGGATTGGGATAGTATAACAAATATTGATGAAGGCCACTTTTCTTTAAATTAGGTAATAACAAATAAACATTGAAATCGTGGAGCCTTAGTCCTTTATTAGGTTTGAACATTGGTTGCTTAGATAAAAAGGAGTAAATAATACTGTGCAAGTTGGATATTAGGCTAAATTATAATATATGAAGCCCTTAACCAGTGTCTAGAATATAGTTTTCATATATAGCAGCTATGATTTTCATTGAAATCTGAGAGCAGTATTTATTGTGTATTGCTGGGCTACTTGCAATATAATAGCCTACCGATCTTTAAAAAATGTCCGTTGCCCATGCCTATGTCCTGAATGGTATTGCCTAGGTTTTCTTCTAGGGTTTTTATGGTGTTAGGTCTTAATTTCATGACTAAAACACCAAAAGCAATGGCAAAAAAAGCCAAAATAGACAAATGGGATCTAATTAAACTATAGAGCTTCTGCACAGCAAAAGAAACTTCATTAGAGTGAACCTGCAACCAACAGAATGGGAAAAATTTTTTGCAATCTACTCATCTGACAAAGGTCTAATATCCAGAATCTACAAGGAACTTAAACAAATTTTCAAGAAAAAAACAAACAACTCTGTCAAAAAGTGGGTGAAGGACATGAACAGACACTTCTCAAAAGAAGACATTTATACAGCCAACAAACATGAAAAAAAGCTCATCATCACTGGTCATTAGAGAAATGCAAATCAAAACCACACTGAGATACCATCTCATGCCAGTTAGAATGGCGATCGTTAAAAAATCAGGAGACAACAGATGATGGAGAGGATGTGGAAAAATAGGAATGCTTTTACACTGTTGGTGGGAGTGCAAATTAGTGCAACCATTGTGGAAGACAGTGTGGCAATTCTGCAAGATCTAGAAATAGAAATTCCATTTGATCCAGTAATCCCATTACTGGGTATATACCCAGGATTTGATTATAAATCCTTCTATTATAAAGACATACACACATGTATGTTTATTGCAGCACTGTTCACAATAGCAAAGACTTGCAACCAACCCAAATGCCGATCAGCAATAGAATGGATAAAGAAAATGTGGCACTTATACACCATGGAATACTATGCAGCCATAAAAAAAGATGAGCTCATGTCCTTTCCAGGGACATATGAAGCTGGAAACCATAATTCTCAGCAAACTGACACAAGAACAGAAAACCAAATACCTCATGTTCTCACTCATAAGTGGGTGTTGAACAATGAGAACACATGGACACAGGGAGGGGAACATCACACACGGGGGTCTGTTGTGGGGTGGGGGGCTAAGGGAGCGATAGCAGGGGGGTGGGGGCTAGAGGAGGGATAGCATTAGGAGAAATACCTAATGTGGATGACGGGGTGATGGATGCAGCAAACCACCATGGCACGTGTATATCTATGTAACAAACCTGCACATTCTGCACATGTACACCAGAACTTAAAGTATAATAATAAAATATAAATAAATAAATAAATGAAAATAAAAAAGGAAAAAAAAATGTTCCTGAGTCACAACCCAAAGATCCCAAATCAGAGTTTCAGGAAGTAAGATCTAAGACTTTGAATTTTTTACGAAATATCCTGAATAATTTTTATTCATGCTTTATCTGAGTTTTAGACACTGCAACTGAAAAATACAACTCAGTTTTAGTAAGATAAGTAGAATGTATTTGGTCACAAACATCTCACGTATCATCTGAACTTTCTCCTTACTTCCGTGAGGTTATGCCTAACATTTTATATAGCCACACAATGTTGTAATTAATATAGTCATTTATGTTTTCAGGAAAACACACTGTAAATGAACCTTTTCTGTGCTAATTAATTGCACTGTGGGCACTTACATCACACTGTAATAAATAATTTAAAAAATGTATTATAAAGTGACTTAACATAGTAGCCTATAATATGCCTGAGTTAAATTAAAAAAAAAAAAAAGCTTCGTTAGAGGTTTTTGGTTTGTAATTTATATGTTTCCAAAGTGTACTTTTATCCTATATACCCTGAACAATAGGTCCAGGTACTATAAAGTACAAACTCTTCAGTATAATGTCTGCTAAATGTTTTAGACTACTCTTTTCTGACACCCAGGAGGCATCAATGTAACAGAGGTGTCATTTGGAACAGTTAATTTCTATCCATCTTGTGGCAGTGAAAGTCTCTGTCACCTCATTGGGTGGGAGGAACTCAATTGTGAGAACTGCACAGAATTACCCAACATTTTATAAACCCTTCCATAATGAAATCTAGAAAGCAATTATCCCTTACTACATCTGCACTGGCAGTAGAAAAAAAAAACAAACAGTTAACATTAATGAAATTGTTAGCATTGATTAATCATTCCTTTTGGAGTCATATTTGGTTTTAATAGACAAGAAGTCTGCTATCACCGAATTTAATAAAAGGCTCCTCCCATGCTGGTTTTACTATTATTATAATTATTAATTTTCACACCTGTGATTGTTTGCATTGGCTAACTTCATCTTCAACTGACTGAGCCCTTGGAGGCAATTGCATCTAGAAGTGCTTAGCTGAATGTAGAATTAGCCTATTGTCTGAAAACTGCAGTACCCAGATCCTATGTTAATGCAAAGAAATCTGGATGTTTTTCTCTTAATGCTCATCAAGCCTTAAAGGTCAGTAGGGAGTTCAGGAAGTTTCTGACACCATCCCTTTCTCTCCAATTAACTTCACTTCTGAAGTATGCAAGGGGATCTAGAGTATTACTTTTAAAGACATTCTAAGTGAAATGGAGTTTTATTAAGCCAAACACAGATCAGATTCATATCAACCTATTTCAAGCCAAGCAGTATGATTCAAGAAGTTAAGCATCCCAGCTTTTGGTCATGACAGAATATCACTACTGATTTTCAAACAGAAATGTTTTGATCTAAAAGCAATTTTTAAGGTTACCTCAAACACTTCGATTAAACTGACCTTTGTTGAACATTTATGTATTATGCATTTGATTTTACACATGAGTAAAAGTTGAAATCCAGAAAGAATTATTTGTCCCAAGTCTCTTAATAAAAACCTCACAGTCTGAATTCTTAGCTAGTATCCTTCTAAACCATACATTTACATTTATAAAACTTATCAAAGACATAGAAGAATGTTTCCAATGTGCCTCTGCATTATAGAATGTCAAAAAATCTGTTTGGGGTTTTCTTCTATTACCTTTAGTTTTTGCACAAATTTATTGTTGGATTTCGATGATCTGTTGGGAAATACTGAATGGGATTCCCTGGTAGCACCCTAGGGCTGCACAACACCTCTGATTGCTTCTGAAATTTTTCTTGGTTCAACATTAAGTCTTGTTGTCATGAGATCTAGGGATTTTATATGTACATTTCGTATGATCATGTTGTCAAAAAAATGTCATTTGAGAATATGAAAGCTAAAGGTGACAGTGATAAAATATAAGTTTCAAATGGGACTTCAAAAATATTTTGTTGTGGAAGAAAATGTATGACAGTTTGAGGGGCAGTTGTTAACCTAGACATATTTCTGTAAAAGTATGAGAAATTTCTGACTGAAAATATTTCTTATTATTATATTTCCTTTTTAGGGTAAGGTGTTGTAATCAGAAAATACATCTTAGAATGCAAAGTTTAAAATATGTGGTTACTATTGACCTGCACGTGGTGGTGCACACTTGTAATCCTAGCTGCTTGGGAGGCTGACGAATGAGGATTGCTTGAACCTAGAAGTTCAAGAGCAACCTGGTCAACAAAAGGGTGACCCTGTCTCAAAACAACAACAACAATAAAATATATATTATTAACTAGCTTGCTCCTACATAGATATGAACACAGATCAATATTAGCTACAGGAAATGTTGGGTAAAGTTACCTCAGGGGTTGATATTTGAAAAAGATGTGATGTAGTTTAAAAAATCTGAAACCTGTAAATATTAGAAAAAGGCTCATCATTTTAGGTACTCCTAAATATTTTGAGAGTTGTGATGGGAAAGGAATAAAAGGCAAAGACATAGGTGAAGCTTTCCTTCAGAGTCAGCTTTCTCTAGAGTCAATCATGAGTGCACTCATGGATACAGGGTTGTAATTCTAAAATAGTTCTGGGAACTAAAATGGCATATACACTGCCATGATTCCCAATTCAGCCAAGTAAGTAATGGGATTTATACTTGTTTATCCAAAGAAAGAGCAATCTCCATTTTTTCATATTTCATTGAAATTCTGTTTTTCTCTTTTATTTCCAAGGTTGGTTGATATTAGGTGACCAAACACTAAAAGGCATTGTAATTCCACAGGTTTTTCAGCACATTTTCACCTTCCGCTAAAATGCACATAAATAAAAGTTCTAAAACATTTTCCCCATTCTGTTCAACCCCACCTTACCTGATGTCTTTGATCTCATTCGATATAAAAGCCATATGCCTTACCCCAGCTGACAAGGCCCTAGAAGATTGGTAGATCCACATCTACTTCTTTCACCTTATCCCATTGCCACTCGGCTTAATTGTTCATGATAACTTGTAAAATATAGTTGCCATTTTTTTCTCGACCACACTAAGCCCATTCTTGCTTTAGGACTTGTGCATTGGGGTTCCCTTTCCTTTGGCCTTAAGAGGTGAAAGAGTGTGGTAGACAAGAGCATGTGTTATTGAGACAGGGGATCTGAGTTCATATCCTGGCTCAGCTACTCACTTTTTACCATAACTTGGCAGGTTACTGAATCTATTTAAGCTTCACATTTTTCTGTAAATAATTCCTATTTCGTAGGATTACTGGGACTTGGGGAGGGTAATTGGATGACTATCTGTAATACACTTGGAACAGTAACCAGTGCATATGAACAATTTGATAAATAATAGCTGTCACTATTTTTATGATTGTTCTTATTACTATTATTATTGTTATCGACATTTACATAAAGTCTAGTTCCTTCCTGACATTTGTGTCTCAGCTTAAATGTTACCTTTTAATACAGACTTTCCCTTAACACACAATTTAAAGTGCTCCCTGTTACTTTCTACATATTAACATGTTTTACACAGAAAGTCTTCATGGGACTTATCATTACCTGATGTTTCCTATTGATTTACTTACTGTTACCACACAAACATCAGTGAAAACTCTGTGACAGCAGAGATCTTGTCCATTTGTTCCACTGCTGAAACTGCCAGGCATAGTATTAATATGTTCCTGTCATATTATCGGCTCAATAAATATTTTAGAATGAATGAGCCATGTGTCTTACCCCTGAATAGTGTCCAACATTTAATAAGATTCCATATATTTGTACTGAAAAGATGGATTGGGTTGAATTGTGACTCTGTAAATTAACCACTCTTCCCAATTTAGCATTATCCACACATTCTTGGGGATACAGAACCCATTTGCACTTCTTAAGAAAAGACCATACATTTCTTTTTTCTTTTTTTTTTCTTTTTTTTCTTTTTTTCTTTTTTTTGAGACAGAGTCTTACTCTGTCACCCAGGCTGGAGTGCAATGGTGCAATCTTGGCTCACTGCAGCCTCTTTCTCTTGGGTTCAAGCAATTCTGCCGAGTAGTAGCTGGGATTACAGGTGACCGTCACCACGCCCAATTTTTGTATTTTTAGTGGAGACAAGGTTTCACCATGTTGGCCAGGATGGTCTCTATCTCCTGACCTTGTGATCTGCCCGTCTTGGCCTCCCAACAGGCGTGAGCCACCTTGCCGGGCCAACCATACATTTCTTATATGATTTCCTCAGATTCCTTTTCAGGATTTCTGTTCTCTACAGAGAAAGGAGCATGGATTTAAAGTCAGTCAGACCTTTACCATAAAATCCAAGATGCTTACTTCTGGGTATTTATCCAAAAGAATTGAAATGAAGATCTTGAAGAGATGAGCACTGAATAGTCCAGATGTAGGAGCAACCTAAATGTCCACTGATGGATGAGTGGTTAAGGAAAATTTGATATATACATACAATGGAATATTACTCAGCCTTAGAAAAGAAGGAAATCCTGCAATATGCGGCAACATGAACGAACCTTGAGAACATTATACTAAGCAAAATTAGCCAGTCACAAAAGGACAAATACTGCGATTCCACTTATATGGTGTTTCTAAAATAGCCAAACTCATAGAATCAGCAAGTAGACTGGTAATTACTAGAGACTGGCTATGGGAAAAGGTAAAATGGGAAACTGCTAATCAGTGGGCATAAATTTTCAAATATGGAGCAGCATATGCAATTATTTACTGATTCATATACTGTAGCTAATGTTTGATCAGGGATTTGGAAGGAGCATGGTTGGAAACTCGCTGACAAAGAAATTTGTGGAAGAGTTACGTAGATGGACCTCTCTGAGTGCTCAAAAACTGTGAAGCTGTTTGTGTCTCATGTGATTGCTCACTAAAGGGTGACCTCAGCAGAGGGGGATTTTAGTAATCAAGTGGATAGGATGATCTGTCCTGTGGACACCATTCAGCCTCTTTCCCCAGCCACCACATCATCACCCAATGAGCTTATGAACAAAGTAGACATGGCGACAGGGATGGAGGTTATGCATGGGCTCAGCAACATGGGCTTCCATTCACCAAGGCTGACCTGATTATGGACACTGTTGAGTGCCCAATCTGCCAGCAGCAGAGACCAACACTGAGTCCTCAATATGACACCACTTCTCAGATTGATCAGCCAGCTACCTAGTGGCAGTTTGGTTATATGAGACCACTTCCATCATAGAAGGGGCAGTATTTTGGCCTTACTGGAAGAGAAGCTTACTCCAGATTTGGATTTGCATTTCCTGCATGCAGTGCTTCTACCAAGGCTACCATCCATGGACTCACAAAATGCCTTATCCTCCACCATAGTATTCCACACAGCATTACTTCTGACCAAGAAACTCACTTCACAGCCAAAGAAGTAAAGCAATGGGCTCATGCTCATGGCATTCATTGGTCTTACCATGTTTCCCATCATTCTGAAGCAGCTGGCTTTATAGAAGGGTGAAATGGCCTTTTGAAGTTATGGTTACAATGCCAACTAGATGGCAATACTTTGCAGGCTGAGGCATAGTTCTCCAGAAGGCTCTGTATGCTATGACTCAATATATGGTGCTGTTTCTCCCATAGCCAAGATTCATGAGTCCAGCAATCAAGGGGTGGAAGTAGAAGTGGCACCACTCATCATCACCCCTAGTGATCTACCTGCAAGATTTTGGTTCCTGCTTCCGTGACATTACGTTCTGCTGGCCTAGAGATCTTAGTTCCAGAGGGAGAAATGCTATCACTAGGAGATAAAACAATGATTCTGTTGCACTGGAGATTAAGATTGCCACTTGGCTACTTTGGGTTCCTCCTGCCTCTATGTAAACAGGCTAAGAAGGGAGTCACAGTGTCAGCTGGAATGATTTATCTGAACTATCAGGATGAAATCAGACCATTTCTCCACAATGGAGGTAAGGAAGAGTATGTCTGCATTTGGGTGATCTTTTAGGGTATTTCTTAGTGTTACTCTGCCCTGTAATTAAAGTCAATAGGAAATGACAATAACACAATCCAGGTAGGGCTACAAATGGCCTAGTCCCTTCTGGAATGAAAGTTTAGGTCATTCTACCAAATAAAAATCCAAGACCAGCTGAAGTGCTTGTTGAAGGCAAAGGGGATACAAAATGGGTGGTAGAAAAAGGCCGTTATTGGTTCTGACCACAGAACCAGTTACAGAAACACAGACTGCAGTTGCCATGAGTATTTACTCATTTTTTAAAGCATACATTTGTGCATATATTCACCTGTACTAAGAAAATATCTCTGTTTTATTTTCTTAATTATTCCTTTATCATGTAACACAACATTTACTGACTTCATGTTACCATTTGGGCATTAATTTTATGTAACAGTATTTAGGTTAGGGATTAGTGCATTTTTGGCTGTATGAAGGATGCTTGTATTATGTTAGGTGAAATTGTGACTTTATTATTGTTTTTCTTTGGAGATTAAGTATGATTTAAGGAGATGTGTACGGGTGCCAAGTTGACAAGGGATGGACCTGTGATGGTTAGTATTAGAGGTCAACTTGACCAGACTGAGGGATGTCTGGATGGCTGGAAAAGTACTGTTTCTTGGTTTGTCTGTGAGGGTGTTACCAGAAGAGATTGACATTTCAGTTAGTGGACTAGGAGAGAAAGAGCCGCCCACAATGTGAGTGGGCATAATCCAATCAGCTGCCAGGGTGGCTAGAACAAAGTAGGCAGAAGAAGGACATAAGTCTGGTGGATGAGGCTTCTGGCTGTCTCTTTCTTTCCATGCCAGATGCTTGCTTCCTCCTTTCCTGCCCTTGGCCATCAGACTCCAGATTTTCAGTCTTTGAACTCTGAGACTAGTACCAGTGGCCTCCCGGGGGCTCTCAAGCCTCTGGACACAGACTGAGAGCTACACTGTTGGCTTCCCAGGTTTGGAGGCTTTCAGACTTGGACTGAGTCATTACCAACTTCTCTTTCCCCAGCTTGCAGATAGCCTATTGTGGGACTTTGCCGCGTAATCATGTGAGCCAATTCTCCCTAAGAAGCTACCTTTTATATATACGCATATCCTATTGGTTCTGTCCCTCTGGAGAACCCTCACTAATACAAGCAGAAAGGGTGGAAAATCATTAGGTTTTTCACTGCAATAATGACTGGTTTCACACTCTAAGATTATTCGAAAAGTATTAACAGGTGTAGCTCAAACTTGCCCAACCTGGGAACAAAAGGCACAGTATTTAATCATTTACTTTTGACCCCCATCGGTCAAGGTTGGCTCTGCAGGCATTAACTCTGCACTTGCAGGTTGCTCATGAGAAAGTTCCAACAAGGTGTTCATTGACAGGAAAAGGCAATGTAGTGTCAGGGAAGCCTCAGAGAAGAGAGAAAGACGCACATAGAGAAGGGATAGGGTGGATGCACTTCCAGGTTACAGCTGCACAAAGCTGTCCAGGTCTGTATGGAACTCGTTGCTGTCTGAACGTAAGAGAAAGGCTGAGAGGATAAGAAGTTGTGCTGCATCAATTCTCTTCATACAGAACCCAGCTCAACCTCTGTCCAGTGAAGCTTGCACATAGTCCCTGGTGACTAATGTCGGTGTTTCATTAGTCAGTTGTTCACTCACCTCAACATAGTAGATATTCCAAGCTGGTCGTAAACAATCATGTCACGTGAAAAAAGATGGAAATCAAATGTAAATTAGGATAGATGGCATTGTCTGATTTTGCCTTAAAACAAAGACTATCATTCTGCCATGAAAAGAAATCAGATCAGCTCAATATAATTTGTTGTTCACAGAACATTTTTGTTTAATGTCTGACTCCCTGAGTTATTAGGTTAGGTTGGAAAATAGGTTGGAAAAAATGTTTGCTGCTTAATTTCACTCCCTGTAGATATTTCCTTTTCGAAATACATTTTGTGAACCTGCATTTTGCTTTGAGATTTAGGGAATATTTGTCTTTTTTCTACCTTCTTACTGCATAACAGAACATTTAATTTATCTTATTAATTTTTTCCTGACTCAAAAAATAGAATTGTTTAATTCTCAGTAACATGAATGCTCTATTACTTATATGGCATGTTTGTGGAAGCAATCTCCTTTCCTAACGCTAGTGAAAGAGACATCTGACTACAAATAGTCACTAAGTTGGGGAAAGCCTTCTCAGATGTTCTAATCCAAAAATGTATACCATTACGACATTCTTGGAATTCTAATTTGGTAAAAAACAACAGTTTTATTGTAAACATTATCAGTCTTAATTGTATGCATTCAGATTAAATCTTTGATTTAAAAAAAATCATACTCTAGTTTCCCTGCAGAAGAGCTATTAGCCATACATTTTTTTTTCAATTTTAAAAGCTCAAATTTTAAAGGTTTTCAAAGTCTAATTATTTTTAAATATACATGACTTGAAACTACACCTTAAACTGGCTAATTGTAGTCACAATCAGTGAGCTGAGAGCCCCTTTGGTAAAGGGGAAAAGAATGTTGCCTTCTCTATAAACCATTCCAGAAAGGTAGAAGTGTTTTGTTATTTTTATTCTGTTCATTGGATTTTGGATACTTTGCTCTCACAATTAAATTCAAATTGTTTATATAATTTTGAATTCTGTCTTACTCTTGAGTTATATTTTAATAGTATAATTATTTGTATAAATTCACTTTTGCACATTTATATTTAGTCAATCACCCAAAAGCACTATAGTTAGGTATCTACTAAATGTGCTTAGATTCCTATACACACACACACACACACACACACACACACACAACAAACACAGACACACACACAAATACTGGGAGTAGAAATTGAAGACCTGGCCGCTACTAGTAAGGTATTTATAGTATGATACAATATTAAACCATGTAACAAATACTGAGAAGTTAAGGGGAGACTATGCTACTGTTTGAATTTAACACTGTTAAATATTATATTTAATTAGAAAAGAATACGTGATATTCTTTATAGCTGTAATTATCTGGTCTATTGTAAAAACACATTATGTCCATTCTGTACATACAAACTAACTCAGTTTAATTTGTAAATGTGAAGTTTAGCAGTTCAATAGCTCTTTCCAACAGATAAAAATGAGCTCTTAGTCCCATTCCCAAATTTCTTTTCTTCTTCAATATCTTTGGAAGCCGATAGTATCTCATCTGTGATGATTAAGATGCCCATTACTATGTAACTTTTGGCTGCTACTTAAACTCCACGTAGCTCTGAAAATACAAGGATTACATTTTTATTCTACAAGCATGAATATAGAATTCATTCTTGGTCCCTCACTTAGAGGTGAGCTTCAGAATAAATTCAGGTGGCTTTAATATAAATGTAG
Source organism: Cacajao melanocephalus (assembly GCA_963573385.1). Classification (NCBI taxonomy): domain Eukaryota; kingdom Metazoa; phylum Chordata; class Mammalia; order Primates; family Pitheciidae; genus Cacajao; species Cacajao melanocephalus. The sequence goes on along the minus strand of CAUYLG010002050.1, from coordinate 11,220 downwards.
TTGGTGTTCTAGAAGGTGGGGGAGAGATAAAATATTTGAAGATATAATGGCTAAAAGTCTCCAAATGTGATGAACAAGATTAAATAATAGATCTAAGATGCCTCGAGATATTTAAAGAAAGGTATATCAAGATGCACCATAATAAAATTTCTGAAAACTAGCAATAAAGAGGAAATCTTAAAAGCAGGAACCAGGCAGGTTATGTAGAGAGGACCAAAGATCAGGATAACGACAGATTTCTTGTTGAAACAAAGAGCACCTGGTAGAGGTAGAGCAGTAATTTTAAAGTAAAGATAAGGAAACTGTGACCGTCCACCTAGACACATATCCAGTAAAAGGTCTTTCACAAATGAAGATAAAATTAAGACTTTTTCAGACATTTAAGTCTGAAAAAATGTATCGCCAGCAGACTCACACTACCAGAAATGTGAACAGAAACTCTTCAGGAAGAAGACAATGATAAAAGGTGGAAATGTGCATCTATACCAAGATATGAAGAACAGTGAAAATGGAAAGTAAGCCCTTTTTCTTATCATTTAAAGATACTTTAAATATAATTGAATTTTTATGCAAAAGATTAACAGTATAGTATGGCGTTTATAATATATGTAGAAGTAAAATGCATGAAAACAATGACGCAAAATCTTGGAGAAAAGAAATGAATATATACTTTTACAGAGTTCTTATGGAATACATGGAATGGTATAATAATACTCAATGGTAGACTTAGTAAGTTAAGTATTTACGGTCTAAATCCTGAAGCAACTGTAAAATAACAAAACACACAGATATAGCAATAAGCCGATAAAGGAGATTTTAAAAGTAAAATACACTCAACTGAGGAAAATAGAAAGATGAACAAGAGAACAAAAAACAGATACAGCTAATATAAAACAAATAAGTGGCACATTTAAACCTAACCGTATTAATAATCAGATTAGACATAAATGGTCTAAATACTCCATTTAAAATTGAGAGATTATCAAAGAGGATAAAATAGCCAATTAAAATCCCAACATTCTCTTTTGTAGAAAGTGACATACTGATTCTAAAATACGTATTGATAGGCAAAAGGTCTAAACTAGGTAAAACAGCTTTGAAAAACGACAGTCAGAGGACCAACGGTACCCGATTTCAAAATATCTCAAAGTTGTTTAGGTATTCTAAGTCTTCAGTATATCCATATGAACATTAGAATTACAATCCATACATTCATCATATACAAAAATTAATTCAAATGGATCATAAACCTTACTGTAAAATCTAAAACTATAAAACTATTAGAATCATGGAGGCAACCTTTGTGGCGTAATATTAGGCAAGGATTTACTAGATCAAATACCAAAAGCGTAGACTGGGCACGGTGGCTCATGCCTGTAATCCCAGCACTTTGGGAGGCCATGGCAGGTGGATCACAATATCAGGAGTTCAAGACCAGTCTGGCCAATATGGTGAAATCCTGTCCCTACTAAAAGTGCAAAGATTAGCTAGGTGTGTTGGTAGGCACCTGTAGTCCCAGCTCCTCAGGAGGCTGAAGCAAGAGAATTGCTTGAACCCAGGAGGTGGAGGTTGCAGTGAGCTGAGATCGCACCATTGCACTCCACCCTGGATGACAGAGTGAGACTCCATCTCAAAAAATAAAAAAGGAAAAACCACCCAAAAAACAAACAAAAATCAAAAGTACAACTCCCCAGATAGAAAATTCATAGACTGGACTTCATCAAAATTGAAAACTTCTGCTCTTAAAAAGAAGCAAGTTTTTTAAAACCTGAGAGAAAATATTTGCAAATCATGTATCTCATAAAGACTATGTATCCAGGACAGATTTTAAATGCTCTCAAGACTCAATAATACAAAGATGAACATGTTGAAATTGGACAAAAGGTTTAAACAAACACTTCATCAAACAAGTTGCACTGTTGGCTAGTAGGCACACTGATATAAAAAGATGCTAACATCATTTGTCATTAGAAAAGTGCATATTAAAACTATGAGATACCACTACATATCTATTAAAATGGCTAAAATTAAAGCCTGACTATACTCAGCGTTAAGAAGAATACAACTCACATACTGCTGGTAGAAATGCAAAATGGTGTGAGCGCTTTGGAAATCAATCTGGGCTTTTCTTAAATACCAGTATTATAGAAGATAATGATATATATACATATATGTGTATGTGTGTGTGTGTGTGTGTGTGTGTGTGTGTGTGTGAGAATGATAGAAATGATTTAGTACCTTAAGTAATGGTAATGAAATGCAAACCAATGTATAGCAATTGAAAGAAGATCGTGGTTACCTGTTGCTTATGGTCGTTTGGGGTTATGAGAGCGAGAAATAGTAAAGGGGCAAGAGGAAGTTTTGCGCTGTGACGTATCTGTTTGTTATTTTGATTTGGTAATGCTTTCACAGTTGTATATATGTAAATAAAATTAACCAAATTTTGTACTTTAAAAATGAGAGCTTTATTCTGTTTCAGTTTTACCTCAATAAAACTGTTAAAAATAAAAATATTGGTTGTAGCCTACATCCAGCATTGCTACTCTCTCCTGCCTTGTGCTGACTGAGACGTATTTTGGATTAGAATCTTTTCTCCTGATTAATGCACTCTGTAGGATAATTGAGGCCCTCATCAATATCTGTTTTATTTCATTCAGACACCTATTCTCATTCACCAGATATACTCATACAAGTTTGGATCCCAAGAATGATTTATGTTTAACATTTGCTACCATCTCTTTCTCCATTTCCTCCAAGAAATTCATGCTCTTGTAAATTGGTGTCTGCAATTACTGTTTTTTACCTAACTCAACATCTATATCTCAGGCTTGATCAAAGATAAATTCAACACAATATCAATACTTAAGGTAGTAAATCATTTCTGTCATTCAAACACACACACATATCTATATGGGTTAAATGACTCATCATGCTTACAGTTCATAGGGCCATGAAGATAGATATCAGTCTATAAAGAGAACCCAATAAAAGCATATGGAACAAATGGAAAGAGAATTTAAGTGAAACTGAGTATTCCAGGACTTCAGTTTTATTCTTAGATGAACACGTACTCAAATGCAACTGACTTCATATGTGTATTCACACATGCCTGCATGCATGCACATATTCATTCTCGCAACAAATAGTTATCAAACACTTTCCCTGGACCAAGTGTGGTGTTAGGCTCTAGAGAAACTATGTTAAAAAATTCATATCCTTATTTGGATTATTTTAGAATAAAGTAAGGTATACAGGCATTAATCAGGTAATTATACTATAAACTCTAAAATTATATATGGGGCAGTGCTACATAACAAGTGCTACATAACAAGTGTTAGAGCAGTCAGGAAAGGATTTCCTGAGCAAGGAAAGGCTGACCTGAGATCTGTAAAATGAGATGAAGTTAACCAGGCCACAAGGGGTTGCAAAAGATTTCTAGGCAGAGGAAATAGATGGGACTGGACAAATGGTCAATGGATTGGGTGTACAGTAATACACATCCTTTCCAGGCAGACCTATTCCTCTGTACTTACTGTTTGACCAGCAAAGTTGTTGGTAAGATACTCTGTGACCCTGAAGGATAAATGAGCATCTAGATCCCTGTTTAACCTCATAGAGCAAATCCCACTACTCACCCTCCAACTACACTGGCCTTTTAAATAAGTCATATAAATGTGTATTTTATCAGGCCCTGCATTTTGGGGTTGGTTGCTACAGGAGCCAGCATTAAATACTTAGGTTAATTTATAGGAATAGTTTAGTTTATCTTTATACCCTTTTCCAATTGGAAAATGCTATGATTCAAATTTAGCATTTGAATATAAAAATGGTCATGTTCTTTCTTAGTTTGTATTTTGTTGAGTCTCTCAAACAAGACAGTATATACTTTATAGGTAAGTATTGCATTTCATTATTTTTTTTATCCACATTATAAACAACTTAGTAAATAACAGGTAGTCAATAAATGCTTGCTCAATGGATCTTTCTTTGTCATAGAGAAGTATTATTTCTTCTTTGCACTATACTGATTTTTCACTTGTAATTTTCAACATTTGCTGAAAAAACACATTTGTATCTTGTAAGGAAATGCTTCCTGTGCTTAGAGTCTTGGAGTACATTTTTCTTATTTTTCTGAGGTTTATAATGACAAAATCTGCAATTAAGATTATGTCCATAAAATGCTGAATGATTAATAACTTTAATAACATTAAGCTGCTTTTAGTACATTGCTAATAGCATTGGGAACAGAATATAAACCACAGCTAGTCATAATCACTTATGTTGAAAACATGTGGCTTTACGTTGCATATCTTCCAAATCAAGTATAAAATTTCTTTCAGCCAAAAGTACTTAGAAAAAAATAAATATAGCTATAAATCCAAAATGTAATTACCATGTTTGAGATTATATCAAGGATCTGAAGGCATGTGATCAATTTGGCTTAATTATATAATATAAAATCTAGCTACTAATTTTTTAAAAAATATGCATCTAACTTTCAAGAAACTAAAGAGATTTAATGTCTAATAAGATAAGAAAATGTATCAGTTAACTGATTTTTTTTGGTAATGTTGTCATTTTCATTGAGACATAGAACAAGTTCAATTTTTTTTTTGACTATGGTAAAATACATATAAACATAAAATTTACTATCTTTTTTTTCTGAGATGGAGTGTTGCTCTGTCACTCAGGCTGGAGGGCAGTGGCACGATCTTGGCTCACTGAAACCTTCGCCTCCCATGTTCAAGTGATTCTCCTGCCTCAGCCTCCTGAGTAGCTGGAACTTCAGGTGCGTGCCACAATGCCCAGCTAAAATTTACTACCTTAGCTATTTTTATGTGCTCAGTATTATTAGGTACATTTACAGTGTTGTTTGCAATCAACCTTGAGAATTATTTTCAAGTAGCAAAACTAAAATTCTAGTCTCATTAAACAAATTTTTATTCTCCTATCCCCCTACCCCCTGGAAGCTACCGTTCTACCTTTTGGCTCTATGAAATTGACTATTTCAGAGACTTCATAAAAATGTAAACGTATAGTGATTTTCTTAGCACAAATAGATTTTTTGAGAGATTATTACTCTGACTACATTTGGCAATTATTTGGTTTGGTTGACAGCATCCATGCTAATCACTTTCTTACTTGTCTTGTCTACCTGAAAGATTTTTAAGATAAAAATCACCAGTGTTGCCACCAAAAATTATATTTCCATGCTTCCCTTTTAGACAAGGCATTGTTGACTGCTCTTCAAAAGGGACTGACTCAGCCTGTGCCTTTTAATCTACCCTCTTTCTCACTTTTTTTATTCAAAGGCAGACATGATACCTGAGGAAGAATACTACTCTTGTTAAAGGTGATAAGCACACACACCAAGTGGCTAAGCAGAAACTGCCTGATGCCTGATAGCATCATGAAATCACCATACCTGTTCCTATCTACTTCTGGGTTTTTTTATTATGTGAGAAAAATAAGACATCTCAGATATAACATAATCTCTCACTGATTTACCGCTTTCTTCAGATAGACTCATATGAAATGGATTCTTAAAATAGCATACCCAATGGTGAAAACCATGCCTTCATACATTTCAGACATATGTGTGTGTTTGTGTGTATATATGTGTGTGTGTATGTGTGCACATAATATATATATACACATATATAAAACTATATATAGTATATATTACATTTATACTATATATATGTGTGTGTGTGTGTGTGTGTGTATATATATATATATATATATATACACATACACATAATCTTGTCATCCATGGGTTGTTGAATATGCAGCTGTATGCATGTTTCTTAGGTTAGAAATTTTAGTTGTAAATGAAGTGAAAACAGGAAGGATAAATCTCAAGTAAAATCATCTTGTTTGAATAACCACATTTCAGGGTTTTTTTTCTTTGACATAGAATAAAATACAGAAGAGAAGATTGTATACTGATCTTCTTTCAATGAAAGCAAAATAAATTATAACAGCATATGAGAAAATCTTGTCGGGAGATATATAGATCTATATGACAATTTCTTTCTTGATAAAAGGAAACTCCAAAGGCCCAGTGGCTTTCTGCAATTCCTCAACCCCTTCTTCTTTCTAAATTCAAATAAAATCAATATTTGTTTGGAATCATTGATATCTGTGAAAAGTATAATGCTAGGTATCATCGTAAGAAAATTCTAGAGCTGAGCTTCAGTCTTTGCTACCGCATTGCTTTACTATGACAATCTAAACTAAATATATGAAATACAGCAACATAGTGTTATTTGGCGAGGCATTTAAGCATACATTTCATATATGATCATTTAAAAAGTATACAAAATCTAACATGTGGCTTGCATTTAGTAGATTGTCAAAAGTATTTATAAATAGAATACTAAGGTAGAAATAAATTGTTCTAGGAAGCACAGTAAGGAGCAATTAATTTTGCCTGAAGGATCAAAGATTATGGGTACTTGAACCAAGTTTAGATGAGTGCGACCTTGACAACTGAATGCCTTATCATTGGGAGATGGATGTTTAAAATTTTTGAAGGGCATTTAAAGCATAAACAAAATGATAATGGTGTTTAAAATGAATTATATATTTCAAGAATGCCAAATAGTCCACTGGGACTAGGTACAGATCAGTATGTATTGGGAGATGTGGACATAAGGATAGATGGAAGTTATTTGATATTGGATTGTTTCTTCTGCAAGACCTTAGATATTCTCTAGGCCGTGGGAAAACATTAAAGTTTTTTCAAATAGAAGAGTGATCTAATCCTGCTTCTCTTTAGAAACATTATCTAGGGTGGTATGAGGATTCATGGGGACTCACCATCTAGGAAAGGAGAAATGATTTAGAAAAGAGATGCTTAGGGCTTCATTTAAGGTCCCATAGTTAAGATAACAAACAAAAGGTGACTATATCAAACAATAAGACTAGAAATTTTAAGACAATGCAAACCATTGGATGGATGGAACGAATGGAAGGATTCATTTTAAGATGAAAATAAGTCATTTAGCCTGGGTTACTAGAAAGATGAGAAGATGAGACATAATAAACCTAAAAAATACAAAGGGAGGCAAAAATTCAGAGGCGAAAACACTGAGTTCGGCTTTAGCCATGTAGTGTCAGAAGTGCCAGTAGGACATCATATATAAATGCTCAGTAGAAAAGCTTGCTCTGCATTGCATGATTTTAGGAATTCCAAACAGGATGATATTATCAACAACGCCTATATTTTTGAAGATTTAATTTCTAATAATAAGCGTAATTATAATAGCATTGTCAAAATACTTTGCATTTAAATAATAATTTACAAAATTTAAAATATGTTTTTTACATATTTTCATGGAATTCTCACAATTCTGTAAGAATTTTGGGTCAGACATTATTATCCAAGTATTTTAGAAGAGTCAACAAAGAGAGAGAAATAACATTATTTATAAAAGGACAGACAGCTAAGTATATGGTGAAGCTGAACCAAAATATAAGTCTTTTGAATCCTAATTTAGATATTTTTTTCATTTTACTATGTGACCTTGTAAGCAAAAAGATAAGCAGAAAATTTTCAAACTCTTTTTGGTAACAGCAATAGTGTGTGATAGAATATACAAAGTAATATTTTGGAAAGGTTGTTATATGTAGGTAAATATAAAATAACAAGACAGTATCTATAATATGTATACATGTGCATGTATGAGTATATATGCACATACACATACAGATATATGTGTATTTCTTCATTTACTTCAACCAAAACAATACGCTATAGCAGATTGTGTACAGAGGCAGAAAAAAGAATCCATCTATCAATCTAGATATTGAGAGACTTGAAATAACATAAAGCAATGCCACTGTTTCCACCAAATTTTGTTTTGAAAATATACTCATTTTATGAAACCACATAATTAGCTTATTAATGTTATTGGTAACTAATTGCTAAACTTTTTTTTAGTTTCACTTGCAAATACATTGAAACATTGAAAACATTGAAAACAAAAGCCCAGCAGGGGGTGAGGGGATTGGAGAGGGCTAACCTTAGGAGAAATACCAAATGTAGACTATGGGGGATGGGGGGGTGGGGGCGGCGATCGATGCAGCAAACCACCATGGCACGTGTATACCTATGTATCAAACCTGTACATTCTGCACATGTACCACAGAACTTACAGTATAATAATAATAAAAAAAGAAAACAAAAGCTCAATGATGCTCTCAATTTTACTAATGTAAAGAGGCTCTGATACCAAAATATATAGAAAACATTATTATAAGCTATCAGATGCTTTATATGTTTATATGTAGCCATTGTTTTTAACCCTCATGACAGCGTTGTGAGGGATGAGACATTATAGCTTGAGCCACAGAAAATACATGTTACCTGTGTTCAGACCCTGGCACTACCACTTACCAGCTGTGAATTCTAAGTAAGTTATTTAACTCCTTTGTACCTTGGTTTTATCATCACTGCAATGGTGATTAGGTATATGTAGCTGAGCTACCACCAATTAATCTAAGAACTATGCCATGGTAGACCAAAGGCAAGATGATGGAAACAGTTTACCCCAGGTTACAGGCATTAAAGGAGTACACAAAAACTTACTAAAAGTCAGTTTGCTCTTTTTTTAATCTTTGTGCACCAGCAATTCTAATAGATGTCAGTGATAAAATATTCTCCAAAACCTGTTGTGTTGGACCAAGTTCTAAGCAAGTTCTATCGCCTGCAGCTAGGGTGTACATCTTCAATCATCCCACCCATACAGTCAACAATGCTGCTCTTAGATTTGCTAAAGAGGCCTCCCACTTCCACAGATCCCTATATATCAGCCACCAAGGCCTCTGTTTCAGAGGCTTCCCAGTTCAACCTCTCCTTATATTCTACGCAGTTTGCTCACTGTCTTACAAAAGTTGTTCCTGACAGCACGGTCCAAAAATCCTTATGCACATTAAACTGTCTGAGAATCTGTTTCCTAGGATATTTGACATAAGACAAGTAACTACTTCATGATAACATAGCAGAGAATTTCAGCACCAGAAATCAAATGCTGCCAAGACTACAGTACACTTGTTACTGCATTAACTATTACCTCGTTATATAAATATAATTCCTTGATATCTCTGATTCTTACAAAAAAAATGATGACCAGCATTTCAGTGAGGCAAGCAAGCTAGATTTTCCCTTTGGCTGATATCCAGCCAAGAACTTTGGTCACTAATGATTAAGGGAACAATGGCAACCTATACTCTGAATAAGTGACCAGCAGCCATTTTGAGTAGCAAACTTCTCATTCTGCAAAAGTTCTGAAAAATCACAAAGAAAGAAAGAATCTTGCTCAGGGAGTAAACTTCGACATTTCATCTCATTAGTAGAACACTTTTCCTTGATTTCCCTTTTAAAACTGTTTTCTGAGTGCCAGCTGCCAAGTCCATGCTAATTTCCCTGCAAAAACAGAAGAGACTGTGATCTTGTAGACCCTGATGGTCCACCAAACTGTCAGCTAGACACTTGCAATGCTTCATGCAGAATGCCAGCTTTATTTCTTTTGGTTAGAAAATACATTTTCTAATATTTAAGTGGCAAGGCATTGGAATTTTTACTTTTACTTTTTTCAAAATCGTAAAGAAGAATTGTTCTTTATAACATATGTGTTGTACACATAACTCCTCCCTAACAGAACTCTCTTATTTTATTTCTTTTGTATCACTTGCAGTTACTATATTTCAGATTTATGTGTTAAATAGTTTATTGCATTCCTTGCTTTATTAATGTAAACTTCATGAGTGTATGGATCCATTTCCTCTTTTTTAAGTTGCTAGAATAGTACATGGAACACAGTTGGTGCTCAATAAATGCTTGTTTGATAAAGGCATATCCCCAAAGGAAGTGATAGACCATAAATTAATGTGGGTCTACACATTCTGTGATGCTGGTTAGAAATTTGGAACAAAAGCCTATGCTTTCTTCTTTATTTTTCAGTCTACAAATTTTTATTCATTCTTTATTCTTCACAGGCATTGTGTTTAGCATTGGATTAAAGGTGGCGGATGTGATGGATATAATCCCTGTTTTGAGAACATAAGTAGAACACATAGTAGATTTTGTAAACTATATCTGTGCGATTTTGTTAAGATTTTGGTGGAAATTCAAGTGGCTAATATGTCAACACTTTTAGGTAACATTTGATTATATGACAAAGATCAAGATGTATTGGGTGAATGCAATGTGCTAGCCATTGTGTTAAGACTTCAATAAAGTACTGAATTTTAATCCTAAGATATACTCGACATAGACATTATTATCTCAGTTTTTCCAAAGAAGAAAATAATGGAACTTCGAATAATGTAAGTGACTTGCTTATCCTCACATAGTAAGTCTCCAAAACAGAATTGAGATGCTAGAACTTAGGACTAACTCTCAACCCATGAATTCTTCAGCCACCCTCAACCCAGAGAAGGAATTTTAATCTATAAAAAGAGATAACTAGGGAAACTCTAGTTTTTGAAAAAGTGGTTGAAATAAAAATATTACTATCCACTTCAACTTTCACTGTGAAAAAATAGTCCTTTTAATTTTTATGCCACAAGTTTTCATGAAGTGTTTAGTAGTGACAAGTTTGCTGAAATAATGACTGCTTTCAGATGGTTTATATATTTCATATATTTCTTCAGGTCCTAAGTTTAATCAGCTATTACATTAATACTGTATGAATTAAATGTATTCCATGAAGGGAGACATATGAGTAATCAATATGCAATCAAAATGGACTCAACACCGTTAGTCACCAAGGAAATGTAAAGTCACAATGAGATACCATTGTACACCACCACAATGGTGAAGTTGAAAAGACAATAACATAGACAACACCAAAATATTGGTAGGCTATGATATAGCAATAACCCTTATACATTGTTAGTGGGAATGTAAAATGGTACATTTAGAAAAACATTCTGACAGTTGCTTATACAATTAAATACACCATATTCTATAATTCGGCAATCCATTTTTAGGCACTTAATACATATGTAGTCATATGATTGCAAAAAGATATATGAAATAATGTTCAGAGAAGCTTTATCAGAGCTGAAAACTGGAAAGGGCCCAGGAGAATGGGCAAACATACTGGAATATTTATAATATGGAGTGTTATCCAATGTGAAAAGGAATGAACCACCAATATAAAACACAGATAACCATACTGCCCAAAGTAATTTATAGATTTAACACTATCC
>CAUYLG010002049.1:0-49533 GCA_963573385.1 Cacajao melanocephalus | reverse complement strand
GTGCCTGGGTCTCTTGGGGTGGATACTTTAAGAAAAAAAAAAAAAAAAAAAAAAAAAACTCCCCGTCAACCTTCACTGGACACTTTGCATAAATGAGAAATAAACCCTTGTTTTAAAAAGGAACTGAAATTTGATGATTGTTTTTGATGGGGTTCATCAAGAGAATTAAGTCTAAATGCCCCCAGACATCCATTGTAGGTAATGAATTATTTTCTCTCCTATACGTCTAAATAGTACTAATTATGTACCAGCCACGAGAGAATTGAGAAAATTGTCACTCTGTCAGAGAAATCACACCCACCCTTGTTGCTATAGAAATTGTTTATTGTAACCAGACCTAAGACAATCATCATATGATATTTCCTTAGACAGAGGAATTGACTCAAGGATGCATCTGAAAAGAGTGTGCTTTTCTGAGCTATCATAAGCTAAATTTTTTTCTTCCCTCTAGATACTGTCATGTCTGGATGGGAGTCTGGAGATGGTGGCAGCCCTCCCATGATGAGCCAGAGGAGGAAGCCTCGTGTGGAAGAAGGTGGGACCCACAGCCATAGTCGCACAGATCTACTCAAGCCACACTGATCACTGCCCTAACCTCTGGATTTGTTTGGTTACACCAGTGAGTTTTCAGTTACTTGCAGCCTAACACATGTGTTGCTTGAGGTTTAGCTTTTCCTGATCACCCGTTTTCTTACTCAGCCCTCCACTCGCAGCCCAAGGTGGCAATAGAGAAGGTGAGCCTGCCTCCCACCACTCCCTTGCCTTCCCTTCCTCACTTTGAGTGGGCTCTTTCCCTCACTCCATTCTTTTTTGGCAAGCCTCCTATCCTGGTGACCTGTAATGAAGAGGAGTCCTCATAACTAATCATTTTGACCAACCATGACTTTAGGCTAGGTAGGGCATCTGCACTACCTAGTGGGGAACCTAGTGCGGATGCCCTACCTAGCCTTTCCCAGAAAATCACCTTTTGAGCACTTCTCAGTTTGCTTGACATGTTCAAAGTCATGAGCATTTTTGAGGTAGAGTAGAGAGGGCTCCACCAGACTATTTCCCCCTAGGATGCTGAGAGAGTGAGAAAGAGGGTTGGTGCATACTCAACTGACAGGAGATGTAAAGGACAACTGTGTCTTCTTCCAGGTCCATTGACTCATGCTCTGCTCCTTTTCACCCTGGCCTATGCCCTACAAGACTGAGCTCTGCAGACAGCACCACCCAAGCTCTCTTGCCTTCCATCTTCTAGATTGGTAGGGCCAATAGGAGGCAGTAGCAGGAGATTAGAAGGAGAATCTATCAGGTAGGGATATTATTTCCTCAACACTGGCAGGGTTGGCATCCCTTTAGGACCACAGCTCCTGACGACTGCCCTTCATCCACAGCTGCATCTCTCACCAGAATCTGGGATCTTTTTCTCCCTTTACTCCTTCTGGCCAGGGGTAGTAATGGCTCCCTGGTATTTCTAGTACTGGGTGTTTCATCAGCTGTTATGCATTCTCCACTGACCTCTGTCTACGCCTCTGTCAACAGAACAATTAAACTCCTTCACTTGAAACCTTTGAACATGCATCTACTTCCTGTCAGAACCCTGAAATGAATAACCATTATATGATTTTATTCCTGTTTTACAGATTAAAAAATGGAGACTCAGGAGTCCAAGTGACTTGCCTTTAAAAAGTCACTGGTAGCAAAGAGTGAAGCTGGTTTGAGACCATGCCTTTCTGATCCAGGTTTTATAATTGATCTCCTCAATCCCTCAATGCCCACCAATCCCCACTGGACATCAAGAATGAGAGTCACAAGCAGATGTCTCTCAGATGGGAACTGGCTGTCACATATGGTTAGTTTGATTTGTTCCAGATTTTAAAAATTAGAGAATTTCACAGAATTCTAGATTTTTTACTTCTGCTGAAAAAACAAAAAATATGGAAGCAATGTCTTTATATTCTTTTGTGGAGACAATGACCTGGAACAAAATGGCAGCTTCCTTCTGTAGATGAGGTATGAGATTTCTGGTCCCCACAGTCCATACCATTCTCTATTGCCTTGCAGCTAAATCACTGTGCTCATGGCTGTTCCTTGTCCAGCCCCTGGATGCACTGGGTTTACGAATCCTGGCCTTGAATCTCGATGGTGTGTTTCACGTTAGCCAGACAAGAATGCCTCACTAGAACGTAAGCTCCATGAGGCAGGAATTGTCATCTGTTTTCTTGACTGTGTCTAACTGTGCCTTAGAGCAGTGTCTGGAGTGTACTGGACCTGCAATACAGATTTGTGAATGAATGAATGAATAAATGAGTGAATGAAATCTTTGTGTGGTCTAGGTGTTTTGGGGCTGATGGTCTGCTGAAAATGAGGGATCCCGTAGGGAGTGCTGAGGAGTAGCAGAAGCCAAGAAAATTCTTCTGACTGAGACATATTTGCAGGGCCGTCCTGTTTTAAATCTCTATTAGACTCTATCAGTCTCTTTTTTCTCTTTTGTATAGTTTAATACCATGGAGATTCCAGCTCTTCCCCTGCTGGGCTTGGGTTTGGGGACAGACGCCCTGAATGTTGCAGACTCCGCTTCTCTTTCTGTCTGCAACCTGCCCACTGGAACGTTCTACCCCATCACCCTGAGGCCCCATAAGTATAAGCCCGTCAGGCCTCTGGATCACAGCCAGTCTTCAGGCTATCTCTAAGGGTTCTTTCTTGTCTCCTTCCTTAATTAGATTCTAGCATTCAATATACCTGCTTTACATTCAGAGCTCCAGATGTTTTGGGTGAATTCTTGGCAAAGAAAGGACATTTGGGTCTAGATGAAAGGTGTCAGGAATAACTGGGCTTGAAAATCATTAGGCTGCTACATTACTGAAGATGGAATGGTTGGATTCAGAGACAGTGAAAAAGGAGACCTTCAGCGACTTTCTCTTCCTGTTTGGATCCACATGGAACCTAGAAGAGGTAAATTTCATCCTCCTGGCTCCACTGTGACTCCTTAGGAGGGAGTCAGGCATGTTGGGGCAGCAGATTGTCTATCTTCTCTAAACAGTGTGACAGAAGTGGGAAGTGCTCATTTCTTGGCATCTGCTGGTGGAAGTCAGTTTTGCTGCAATGCAATGGCAACTTTCTGTCAACCATGCAGAGACTTGCTTGGAAAGAAATGAGCCTCCAGTCACTGGTGATTCTCAGGGCTCGTTTCTCCAGAGCCCCATGTTGAAGAATGGAGTTGGAGTTTGCCAGGCAAGTGGCAGCTCCTTACAAGCACATGTCCTTGCTGGGCACAGAGCTAGCGGCATATCTGTTGTCTCTTCTCATCCTTACTTTATGTTATAAATACAGAAGCTGAAGCTCAGAGAATTTCAATGACCTGCCCAAAGTCACATAACCTGTAAATCACAGAGTTGGAATTTGAACCCAGAATCCCAAATCCCCTGTTGTTGGTGGCAGTACTTTGCTGTAAAAAAGGTAGAAAGACCATCTGTGAAGATGATGATGTGTATATACAGGATAAAGGATGAAGCACCCTTCATTTAGGGTCCAACATGGCTGGCGACCAGTAAGAAGTTCACAGTGGCTGAGGCAAGTCAGGGAATTCAGTTGAAACCAGACTGACCAGGTTGCAAATGGCACCAGGGTAACTGTCCTGGGGAAAGAGGCCAGATTTTTAAAAGAAAACTTAATCATATTTTAAGACATATGGTGAACAAACCCATAAACGGTCCTTCTTGACTATTGAAGTAAAGAAGCTGAAAGATGTTAAAACCTAGACAATGAATAAGGAGCCCATGCTCACTTAACATTTTCACCACTTAATCCTTAAATCCTCCCTTGCCCGCCCACACTCTGCAGCCAGGGCCAAAAGGGCTTTGGCTCCTCTTACACAGAAACTGTAGCTGCTTCTGTGGTGAGCCACAGCTCCCCGGGGCCTGGCCTCTGATGAGGGTCAATGACGTCATCTTCGGCAGGAGTTTCAGACAGAGAATTCCCCCAAGACCTCGAAATCAATATGTCTCTGGCCCCCTCTGCCTTTCCAGCCAGAATATATGCCCATTACTTGCGTTTTGTCTGCTGCTTTAAGATCTTAGCTTGCTACCAAGCTTGACATGCCTTCTTATTCTCATCTCCACCCATTCTCACCCCTTTCATTGAAGCCCAGCTCAAGTATGATAAGTTTCAGAGCATTTTAGCAATAGAAATTCTCAAAGTTAGAAAAGTCATTTTCCATTTGTCCTCTGTGGCTTCTTCAGTTACCAGAGAAGAGGGATCAGAAGCTCTAGAGTACCCTTCCTCCACATCTTTTTAAGCAGATACTCTTTTATCTGTTTTAGATTTTGAGCTTCTGCATGTAATTATTTTTCAACCAGGACTGAAACAGTTCAAAACCCACCTCCTTATGGCATACTTCCACCAAGGTGGTGGAGGTACTTGGGAATGCATCTGATTGCATGGCCTCTCTCAGTTTTCCTTTTCTGGGCAAGGCTGCATGAGGCCCATATGGTAGGGCAAGTGGGAGCCATAACATGGGTTTGTGGAAGGAGCACGGATAACGGTCACTTCACAGCCTCACTTTCATTACTGAGAAGGTGGGTGGAGGAGAATTACCATGCATCTCATTAAATCAATATTTTATTTCCTCCCTGCTCCCAGCTGCCCTCCCAGCTTTGATCTCTTTGCCTCTGGGGCAGAGCTGGACAGGTGACTTTCACGATGCAAATCAGGGTCGGCGGGCTCTCTGCCCAGGCTTTGATCTCCTACCTAAGAGAAGGCTGGCAGGGAACACCGTGGGCCCCAGCCCCAGGTTCTCTGTAACCTTGGGCAAGGTGGAGCCTGTGGAAGGACTTTTCTTTTGTCTCTGTGAAAAGCAGCAGCCATTAAACTACCTGAGTTCCAGTAATGTACACCATGTGAGGTGTTGGAGGAACTAGAAATGAGAGGGCATCTTGTTTAACAGATATCCATCTATTTATCTTACTCAAATATAGGTTAAGTAGCTAAGTTTAGAACAAGGCCAAGGCATTGAGAAATAATAGATTCCCCAGTTGTCATACTGGGGGCTTCCTTTATTGACTCTGATAAAAGCTGTGCATACTCTCCCTTTCCTGAATATTTTTTTTTCCTTTTATAATTTTTTTTTTTGCCATCTGCTATTGATGCCTAGCCATGGTTCAGGGGTAGAGAGGAAGAAGGACATGATATAGCAGAAGTGAGAGTTCTTCCCTAAGCAAAGGACAGGCTGACCAGGAAGGGGAGGTAAAAGCAATTCTCAGCCGTTGCATTTCTGGGGCTCACTGGGAGAAAAAGGAAGATAGACGGAGGAGAGGCAGGGAAAGACATAAATGTCTCCATCTCTTGATGACCAAGAATCTGATGAGTAGTGCTGGGGATCTGATGCTCTCCTGCTGCTTCACATTTCCATCTCTCAGAGTAGATCATTTTACAGGCTGCCTTTGTCAGTGTGAATAAAGTTAGGTTCAGGAACACAAATTCTTACATTGTTTTTATATTTCTTATTAATTACAGAGTTGTAAAAACCTTGTTAGTGCAAGTAATTATTCATAGACTAGCTTCAGGAAACCTCTGTCCTAGACTCTCTATTCGCTAGGTATCTATTTCTGTCTTGTTCCAATTGGACTTTAGTTGGTTTGTTTATGTTATAAGGAAAAGAGATCCCCTCAAATTGATTCAAATAAAAGAATGCTGTTTTAAAGACAGATATGGCTCTGTTGAGGACTAGAAATCTTGGGCACCAGTATCTGTCTTGGAGAGTGACTTCTCTCCATCCACCCAATATCGTCGCTTAAATTTTTTTTTTAATTTTGTGAGTATATAGTAGATACACATATTAGGTTGGTACAAAAATAATCACGTTTTTTGCAAAAACCACAGTTACTTTGCACCAACCTAATATTTATGGTGATTCCTTCCCTATGGTCCTGTTGCTATGCCACAAACCACTCCCAGATGCAGTGGCTCAAAATAACAATTATCACTATTTCTCATGCCTCTGTGGGTTGACTGCACTCTCTGGTTCTTTCTCAAGGTGTTTCTTGTAGTTGCAGTCAGGTGGCAGCTGGGGTAGACTGATCTGAAGACTCAACCTAGCTAAACTTGCAAGGTGGCCCACTCACAGGGCTGCTGAGGCTGCCGACTCCAGTAACTATGTGGTCTGTCCATGTGGCTTGGATTTCTCTTGGCCTGGCAGCTGGGTTCTAAGGGAGAACATCCAGTGATACCCAGGTGCAAGCTGCAAGGCTTTTTACGGCCTATTTTTGGAGCCACGCTCTGTTATTTCCACTATTTTGACCACTTGTAGGGTCAGTACCAATTCAAAGTGAGAGGACTATGAGAAGGCATGAATGCCAAGAGGACTGGGAGGGCCATCTCTGATCTCACAAGACCACTCCTTTGCTCACCCATAGCTTATGCTCCCTCACAGCTTTAATTTACTCATGATCCACCCTGGCAATTGCCCCTGGACTCTCTAGACACTGTTATAGGATACCGTTTCGGTTTCTGTACCTACTCTTACTGGCTTAATCATCCAGTTCTCAAATTTTAAATTCTTGATGGTGGATTCCACTTGGTCTGAGATTCACTGGAGGGCACATGGATTGCCCTCTCGGACCCCGTCCCATCAGTTATGGCTAGATTTGGTGGGGCCCAATGGCATTCAACATAGCAACCCAGGTTTGCTTTCTCAATACAGCCATGGGTAGGGAAGTCCCTCTAGGAGACATATCTGATACAAATTATTTTTCCTTTGCTCTTGCCCATGGGATTTGATAATGAAGTAGTGCAACTCTAAAAAGATCAGAAGTCTAGAGAGGTTAAGTTCCAGCCCCTCTTGTTTTATTATGTCTGATGTCCAGTTTGCCATTTTTAAAATTCGGCCACATATTAATTCTATTAGAACAGACTCTATGAATCCTGGAATTTAACCTTGGCCTTTGTTGTCCATTACTCAGAGAATGCACTCATGTTTCTCAGTGCTTGAAAAGAGCATGGGTTACAAATTCTGGACTCCTTACTTTAGTGATGAGGAAACAGACTTTAGAAGTAGATTGATTAAAAATTTTGTAAGTACATAGAGGCAGAAACCTGCAAAACTCATCGCTCAGTATTCCAAATCCAGCACTCCTCACTTCACTGCACTGATTCCCTGGGAGGAAGAGGCAACTTAGGAGCCAACAAAAGTGGACACACAGAGCTCAAAAAATAGTAGGTGGGCTCATGTTGACACTAGCAACCCCCATTCTGACAGAAAACACTGCTCACCATCTGAGAATTCAACAGCCAGGTTTCTACTGCCAGGTTGGCTCCCGGCATCTGCAGCTGACCTGCCTCTAAGCTTGAATGCAGGTTTCACTCAGCCCAACACTCTACCCATCCCAGTGACCAGCATTGACTCAGAATCTTCCATTCTCACTCTTGTTTCTCAGAGGGAAAGAGGTTAGCATCTTGGCACATCTCTTTAAAGCCATGTTCACATGCTACAGTATGCTCTCTGGGGAGCTGGATAATATTCTGGGCTCAGTGACTTCAGCCTGTATAAACTCATGGAGTATTTACTTATATGGGATTTTTCAACCCTACTTTCCAATGTGGGCTGAAGAATTAGGCAAAATGCCTTGCATTTATCCTGGGAGTCATAAAATGGATTCTGCAGAGTGGTATTGGTTGAAAAATAGTTCTCCATATGGAACGTTGAAGAGTGCTGAAGAACCACCTTCCTGGAAGGTTTTTTGTTTTGTTTTGTTTTTAAGATAAAAACAATAATGTTTATGGCTTAGAGATAAGTTGGGTGACAAGAGGAGCAAGACTTCTCAAGGTTCTGTTCAGGTGCAGCTCTTAGGAAGTAGTATCTTTCTTAAGTATAGTAAGGAAGAAGATACATTTCCAATGTCAGATTTAAAAAAAAATTACATCCTTGAGGCAGAGCTGAGCCATTAAGGTCAACCAGCTTTGGGTCTACTTAGAAAAAAATGGTAAATTCAGGCAATCTTGTTTTCCCTAATCTATCATTTCTTTTGATACCTTTTTATTCCCATCATGGAAGGCCCTTTTTTTCCCTTGAAGTGGAATGCCATTCTTTTACTTCATTACTAAGATCTGCTAGACATGACATGTAATCTAATGTATATTGAGTGATGTTCATCAGCCACTATATTAATTAATTTACAAGAGGAACTTCTCTGACATTTCTGAAATTGTTGCAGGCAGGAAGGCTCCTCTTCTACTTTATTTATACATTGACCCGGGAATAGTCTGTTGGCTTAGAATAGTATCATGGAAATAGCACTGTCTGTGGAGCCAGAAAGACCCATAATGTATTTCTAATTCAGCCACTTACTAGCTGGGTGGCCTTGAGCAGTTACCAACTTCTTCAGCCTCAGTATCCTTTATAAAACAATAGCTATTAGGGTGAACTCTATGAAATTGTCATTCTAGTATCTCATCCTAATATCTGCCAGGGTTGTCATGAGATTTAAATGAGATAAAGTGTGCAAAAGGCAAGTTGTGGGCACATGGTTTATCACATACCAGATGCTCCCTTAGGGTTAGTTCATTTTGCTTGTTTGTTCAGTCTCCTCTAAGACAATGACAATGGTATTATTTACTCTTTGTTTCTAAATATGAAAAGCAGATCACCACCCATTTTCGTGGAAAGTCCCTTCATCATTTATTTGTTTCTGGTTCATGTGTTGAAATGTTGCTCATCTAAATAACAGAGAGCTACTGAACTGGTAGGATTTCTTTATATTCAGAGGTTTCTTATCATAACTAATAATGGCCTCTTCCCCTCCCCATCTTTTTTTTTTTCTAATATTTTCCTCCAAAATATGCTCTGCCCCAAAAACTGGTTATTTACACTACGTATGTTCCAGAAATCTCTTGTAATGAACCATACAAATCTATTTGTCCTGCTGCTACTATAATTGCCTATATCTTATTATAACTTAATATGTAACAGATTTTTTTTTGGCAAGACCAAAAGCAACTGAGCATTCACTGAAAACGCAGATGCTGAAGGTTTTGAGGAGCCAGTGAACCCACTAATTGGATAAAGGGGGGGATGGTGTGGAAATTTAATTAAACTGGCATTTGCTTTAGCTGCTGAAAATATTAATCAGAAAATGAGTTGTATAGAAAAAGTAAAAGGCAGGAGATGACATTAAAAATGCCATTGGTGCTGCTCTTGCTGGCATTGATGAGAACAGGCTCCGCTCTCTTTCAGGAGGTGTTGGTCATCTGTCCATTGAGCTCTGCCGACAGCTTGCTTGGGCAGAGATCACAAAGAGAGACACTTGGAAAGCTGTGAGTTGGGAGGAGGAGTGTGAGATTCTTGATTTGGGGACCAGATGCATCTCTTGGCAGCCCTTGATACAAACATAAAGATAAAATATGTGTCTGAAAAAAAAAGAAGAAAAAAGCCGATTTTCCCCCTTCTTCTAAAGAAGTACTCCTCCCAACAAGAGATGAGCCGAACATCTGCATCCAGTCAAACAATAATGCTTAAACAATTGTCAGATTTGAGAGTGGTGGACGAGGATTTTGAACCAGACATTTAAATACATTCCATAACCCAAGAGCCTCCGGACAGATACCACCCTCCCTAGGCCTGAAAACAAGAGTGGAAGAAGGCAAACACAGATGGGAATGCTTGTGCTTGGTCCAGGAGCTGCTCTGATAGGCTTGTTTAAACATTCTGAATGGCCTGCACAGTGGTCCCCCTAGAGAGCATTAGCCCCATCACCACTGGGGACAGCTGGGCTCTGTCCAGAACTCCAGGTTAATGGAGGCAGCTGAAGAGCCTGTAAGGCAGAATTCTTCACTCAGAAGGCCAAAGACCCTGGAGTTTTCTTTTCAGTCTTGACCATTTGGGCTTAGGTTTCCAGAGGAGCCTTCCTGGTCAATGGGATGTTTCAGTTCAAGGGTACCTTGCTTCAAGAAAATCTGCTACATGAAAATGAGAACTTGCACAATGTTCTTGCTGTTTTCTCATGATTGCTTGTTTTGTTTTGCTTTTTACCGTTTGGGAAAACTCTGATGAACAATGCTGATCTGGGATGAAATTTGTGGCAATCCTTTAATGTAAATTTCTACTTCTTGAGAGTGACCAGAGTCCTGCAAACCTCTGTCCCCACATGTGACTCTGCTAAATGGGCATGCTTCCTTGCATCTTCTGTTGCTGAGATCCTCATTACCTTCCCTGGTCCTCGTTTGACCACGTAGCAAGAAGGCAGAACAAGAAACTAGAAAGTGAGGGGCTGGTTTTTTGGGGGGATGGGGAGCTTCTTTAGTTCACCCAAGATAGTCTTGGCATTAGGTTCCTAGGGCTGTTGTGACAAACTTACTACAAACTGAACGGCTTTAAAAAACAGAAATTTATTGTCTCACAGTTTTGAAGAGCAAAAATCTAAAATCAGTGCTGATAGGACCATGCCCCCTCCAAAGCTTCTAGGGAAAACGAGTGTCCTGCCTCTTTGTTGCTTTTCATGGTTGCTAGCAATCTTCGGTGTTCCTTGACTTGTAGACCCATCACTGCAGTTTCTGCCTCCATCTTTCCATGGCTGTTGTTCCTCTGTGTATGTCTCTGTGTCCTTCTCTCTTCTCTTATAAAGAGTCCCCCCTCCCCACTCCCCGTCACTGGACCAGGGCCCACGTGAATCCAGTATAACCTCATTTTAACTTGATTACATCTGTAAAGATTCTATTTCCAAACAAGGTCACATTCACAAGTACTCAGGATTGGGACTTTGCCATAGCTCTTTGGGAGATAGAATTCAACCCACATCAACCTTTATTGAGAGAAATGGTATTATTAGGTATATTGCTTCCACTTAGGTCCACATGCCTGTGTCAACCTGGTTTTAAATAAGGTCTATGACAAAAACAAAAATTGAATGTTTGACCTTCTACTTATGTACTTCTGGTGAATGTGTGTTCCTAACATGATCAAGCTTGTACCAAAAAATAAATTACATTTCAAAATAACACCACAAATTAAAATGCATCTTGCAATTTTTCAACATTTAAAACATTTTAAAATCTCTATTTAAAAACCAGTGAACTAATGCCAACTGTTGTCTCTTAATTCATTGTGAGACTATAGCCTTTTTGCATTTTGGTGTTAAGAGATCCCATATATTATTATGAAATAATGATAATTGCAAATGGTATTTATTTGTTTTTTACATTTATTTGATAGTATCCTAACATGGCAAAATAAAATATTGGCAGTCCTCTGTCAGTCCCAAAATATTTGAGGCCATTTTACTAGTCAGTAAAATCTAAAAGTGTGGGAATAAGTGTAATAGGAGATATCTATTTTCATCTTTTATGCCTAAAGCATTTCCTTTCTGAAAATAATCTGCTCTTTAATAGATCCCACCACTAATTCCACAAAGTTTGGGTTTTTATTGTTGTTTTTCATAAAATTAACTATTCATCTAGGAATGGGATGGAGTGAAAATTTAGAGATAAACCCAAGACTGACCACAATGAATCAGAAATTCAGAAACTTTGAAATGTGGTTGTCAATCCAAATGGGAAGTTAATTCTGGTTTCCAAAAATTCTGCACATTCCCAGCTTTGTGGGGGCCTGTCTCCTACATTAAATGCACGATGTCATTTTCAAATTGTGATGCTGATGCCTGAATGCATGGAAGTGATTCAGTATTTTGTTTGCAAAACCCAAAATGCCACCAGGCTCCATCAAAGTGGTCTAAACATCTCTTTCTCTCTCTCTCTCTCTCTCTCTGACTGTGATTTTGGAAAGCCCAGCTTGGCACCAGTCACAAGTCATCCTACAAGTTACCAGGTCACAGATAGATAGGATAGTAGAATGAATGAGTAGTTGAAAACAGATTTCTACATTTTCTAATGAGGAAAAACTAGTTCATATCTACACATTTCAGCAGGAACAGCCTCTCATAGTGCAAAAGAGGCAAGGCGAGTCAGATGTGACAGTCAGACAAGATTTACTCTGGATATTGTCACTTAAGCTTATCAAAGCTCTCAGAGCTCTCAAGAGAGGTTGATTAATTATTGACAGGTGGGATATGAGGAAATGCTGACTGGATTACGATTACCTAGTGACAGGAGTCAAAGACAACAAATGGCTTAATAAAGTCCACCCACGCTTTCCAGTAAGGACCTAGGGAAAGGACATGGATTCCCACTGCAAGTGGACAACTGGAAGAACTTCTTCCCAGGACACTGAGGAGAGTTTTCAAACGAAATTATCATGTCATTTTCCCAGAAATATTTTCGGTTCAAATTAAAGGACACGTGTCTGAAATGGATAGACAAGTTATTTTCTCGTGGGGTAGGAGAGAATCACTGAGCTGTATCTCATTGTAATGGCTGGGCTTAAAGTTCCTCTTTGGAGGTAGAGGAAAACCAAGTCCTGAGAAGAGGCAACACAGCTTCAAAGACCTGCCCGAAATCCATTAAAAAGAGTTCTTGCTCTGTCTCCTAGGTTGGAGTGCAGTGGCATGATTATAGCTCACTGCAGCCATAGTTTACATTTGCAGTGTACAGATATTTTCATCCCTTTCTCCAAAGATGATGAGGTGGAGATGGCTACACAACAGTTTCATGGCAGGTTAGCTGATCCAAGGAGAAGGTGCTAGAAGGAAAAGGGCTTCTGAAGCTTGTGACTCAAGCACTCCCCACTGCTCTGCTTGTATGGTGTCAATAAATGCGTTAGTTCACACACAAAATATATACATAATAAATACTATTTTTCACAAAAAAATACTCTTTTTTTTTTTTTTTGAGACGGAGTCTCGCTCTGTCGCCAGGCTTGAGTGCAGTGGCGCGATCTCGGCTCACTGCAACCTCCGCCTCCCGGGTTCAGGCAATTCTCCTGCCTCTTCTTCCACAGTCTTACTATGTGTTCTTGTGAGTACAGGGAGTGAGGGCTTGGCTCTTTTTCCCATGGCACTGTCTCTTTCCAGCTGTGTTCACAGCACAGGTATAGGTGCACTTATGTCAAACATGCCCTGTCTCACTGACACAGGACTCAGGGTCAGTTTTCATTTTGGTGAATGATAATTTCTAGATTAGGTCATTTTCAAATGGAGTTTACCTATTAGGGCATCCTAATCTGAGGAAAGGCCTTTTTACAGAGAAGATGAATTTCACTTCTCTTCAAAATTTTGCCTAAGCCTAGAAGGAAGGAAGTTCTACACCCCTACTCCCACTCCACATATATACATATTTACCTCAACAAAGCGCTGCTAGCTCAAGGGGTTGTGCAAGGGACATTTGCAGGGCCTCTAATGCTAGTGGGAGTTACCTGCATCAAGCCTCAGGTTTGGCCTTTCTTCTTTTTGGGCCTCCTGATGCTACACACAGGGGATATGTTCACACTTACTCACAAAGAGATGAAAGATCTCTACAATAATTGGATATCATCCAATAGGGTATTAATATCTAGAAATATATAGGGACTCAAACAACTCAACAGCAAAATAATAATAACCTGATTTAAAAATGGGAAAATGGTCTCAAAGAGACATGTCTCAAAAGAAGACATACAATTGGCCAACAAGTGTAGGAAAAATGCTCAATATCACTAATAATTAAGGAAATGCAAATCAAAACCACAATGATTTTGATAGGAATGTAATTAGTACAGCCACTACATAAAATAGTGTAGAGTTTCTTCAAAAAACTGAAAATAGAAATACCATACGATCCAGCAATTCTAATTCTGGCTGTATATCCCAAGGAAAGGATGTCAGCATGTTGAAGAGACATCTGTACTCCCATGTTTACTGCAGCACCATTCATAATAGACAAAATATGGAATCAACCTAAGTATGCAGCAGCAGATATATGGATAAGGAAAATGTGGTATATATACTCAGTGGAATATTATTCCACCATTAAAAATAATGAAGTTGTCATTTGTGGCAACTTGGATGAGGCTGGGGGACATTTATGTGGAGTGAAATAAAATAGGCACAGGTGGGAACTCAAAAAGTTGAGCTCATAAAAGCAGAGAGTAGAATTGTGGTTACCAGTGTCTGGGAAGGGTAGTGGGGGATAGGGAGAGGTTGGTTAACGAGGACAAAATTACTGTTAGATGGAAGAGTAAGTTCTAGTGTTCTATATCATAGCAGGGTGATTATATTTAACAATAATTTATAGTATACTTCAAAGTAGTTAGAAGAGAGAATTTTAAATGTTCCTAACACAAATGATAAAATTGATTTCATCATTACATGTCAAATGTATGTATCAAATATCTCATGTGCCCCATAAATGTGTACAGTTATTGTCTGTCAGTTAAACATAAATTTTTCAAAGGTGTTACTAGTGAGTGTTTATAAGTGTCCTAAATTAAATACACAGCCTTATCCTCCGGGATTCTCTGAGGCTGGCTTCCCCATTCTCTGTTCTCCATGGTTATAGGACAGGCTGGCAGGAACAAGGCTGGCTGGGGCTCAGGTTGATGCGTATGTTCTTGGTGTCAGCTTTATGTCCCAAATATATTGATTTTTATCTAGGAGTTTACCTAAATCATTTTTAGAGTTATTTCTATGTGCACAAGCTAATGAGACCAAAGATTCCTGCCTGCTTTGTAAAATAGCATTTTTAGCTACTGCTGATCTGACCCTTGGAGGTCTAGTTTTCTGGGACTGTATGAACCTATCTCTGTTCACTCTATCAACGCCCAGCATGCTATTATACACCTCTCTTTGGTTCTTTCCTACAAGAAAGAACTTCTTCACCAATACAGACAAGTGTTTAAAGAGCCACTCACACATCTCTCTTCTCATCTTTTTGGTGTTCTAGGAAAAATGGAGAGGCTCTAAATATTGGATTATCTTCTTTATTGAATCTTAACTCCACTCTTGGTTAGGGGACCTATACCCCCAAGGGCAGTGTAACCTAGTGCCCAAGTGCATGCCTCAAATACTCACTATCCAGGTTCCCTCAAGTGCCAGGAATATGACTCCTCCAATCATAGGTCCTTTTCTAAATGGGGATGATAATACTAATTTCTATACCATAAGGACTTTATAGACCTTATGTACAAAACAAGTAATGTAAATAGATTGATATAGCATCCCAACTCACAATAACCCTCAATAAATTAGAATTAGCATGAGCATTACCAATTGGGATTGAAATTAGAATTAGGACAAATATCAATATGAGTGCCCATGTCTTTGCACATTTTCTGCCTCCATCTGTATTGGCCCTTTCTCTTGTGTGACTGGTAGAAACCAAACCATCCTTCAACATCCAGTTCAAACGCCATCTCTTCCAGGATACCTTCCATGCCTTCCCAGGTAGAATGTATTCACTCCCCTAGTACCTTCTAATCTTTCTCCATGATAATACTAGTCCCTTTAAAAGGCATTTATGTATTAATGTGGCATCTCACCTGCTATACTGTCCTTCTGAGAATGGGCATTGAGTCTAGGTCATGTCAACACCACCTGTCAGAGAACTTGACAGAGCTGGTCCTTCTGAAATGTTCTGTAATTTGAAAAGAACTGCAAAAACTGCCTATGAGACAAGCAGATCCAGAAGTGTCCAGAGATCTGATTGCTGGGAAAAAAATCAAGATGGAACCCACCAACCGGATGCACTATATGAGTTATAAACAGTGTTTCTTTTCATAGGAGATAGGCCAACTGTGCTGGTTTTTAGGGGCATTGAAAAAGTCTCTGCAAATTATACCATATTTCTGCCAGAATGACAAAAACTGTTGAGTGTTTCTGCCTTTCCATGTTGTCAGCTGCAATGAAGACACTTCGGCATGTGACAGGGAATGTGAATAGGAAGCACATCACTTCTAGGTTGTTGGTATTACTTTATTTATTTGCTTTATAGAAAGGAGAGTTAGGTGCTTTATGCTGGTCCTAATCCCTCCCTTTTATTTATGGAGGGCTCCTTTCTTCTTGGTATTTATTGCTGTGAGCCACTTCTCTGTGGACCAGATGGAAGATTCAGAAGCTCCTGGCTGCCTATGAGGAAACATGAAGGTTGGGGTGGAGGTTCAGGCTGAGAGTAGGGAGAAGAAGAGGGGCTGGATGGGGGAAATGTAGATTTGTTTTTACCTGGCTTGAAGCTCCCAGTCTCCTCCCTCCATTCTCATGAGGTTTGATTGGCTCTCTAGAGATGTTTACTCTCATGTGTTTTTCCTCTTGCTCATGGAGGCCATCTGTAAATTTGCAGATGAAACTTAATCCATATGGGTTCATTCATTCAATTCACTAAGCTGTTGTTTAGTGAGAACAATTTTGTGGCACAGTTCATTCATGGCAGGCATGATTTCCTGTTTGTGAAAAACTTGGGTGCTCAGGTCTGGCTGCTTACTCTGAAAATAAGATTACCTTTGTTTCAGAGAGTGCTGAAGAGGCTGTGTCTCCAGGCTACCAGATGCAACATTGGCACCATATTTATCCTTCAAGGTTAGGACAACCACATCCATACAGCCTGGTAGCTTTGAGAATCCAAAGCTGTGGCCATTTGGACTTGTACATGTTCCATCCCTTCTAATAGTTGGGCTGACAAGATCTCTTCCTTTGTTCTTCTACCTCTGTGATATCACTGTCTCTTTTCTTTCTTGTATTATAGATATAACCAGTATCCTTTACTAGATGATGACCAACTTGTAGGTAGTGCTTGAGAGTGCAGGCTTCAGGGGTTAGGAAAACCAGGGCAGCCTGGAGTAGATGAGTATATCCCCTTGGAAAACTAAAAATCTCTGAGCATTGATTTTTTATCTTCTTTTAAAACCCCTTAAAACTGTATAGTGTGAGAATACATACAAAAAAACATATAAAACATACATATACATAAATATACAACTTAATGAATTCATATAAAGTAAATGCACCCAGGTCACTACCAATCAGGGAATGATACTGAATTTTACTAGGACCTTAAAAGCCCTCTCTGTGTCATTTATCTTTTACACTCTGTGCCTCTAGCCCAAATACACCTGCATTTCTGAATTACATGGTAGAATTCCTTGCATTTCTTTAGTTTTACCAACTAAATATTCCCCAATACTGTAGTTGGTTTTGCCTGTTTAGAATATAGTTAAGTGAAACTCTGCAGCATGTATTCTTTTGTGCATGGCTTATTTTCCTCTATGTTTACGATTTGGCCTCCTTTTGATAATTCATTTGTTCTTGTTATTTATAGTACTCCATCATAAGAATGTACCACAATTTATGTAGACCTTCTACTTGTGATGGGCATTTGGGTTATTTTCACTTGGGGCCATGATAAGTAATGCTGCTATGAACTTTTGTCCTTGTCTTCTGGGGCACACAGGCATGCATTTCTGAATTGCTGGGTTGCAGGTATGCATTATGTCCAAATTCAGATGATAATGCAGAAGTGTTTCCAATGTGTGCTAATTTATAATTTTACCAACAGTGTATAAGAATTTCTGCTGCTTTCCATCCTCATCAACATTAGATATTGCCTGTCTTTGACCTTTTAGCATCATCTTTTCTTTTTTCTTTTCTTTTGTTTTTTTTTTTTTTTGAGACAGAGTCTTGCTCTGTTGCCCAGGTTGGAGTGCAGTGGCTGCCATCTTGGCTAACTGCAACAAGTCTCAGCCTCCCAAGTAGCTGGGATTACAGGTGCACACCACCACCCTTGGCTAATTTTTGTATATTTAGAAAGAGAGGGTTTCACCCTGTTGGCAAGGCTGGTCTCAAACTCCTGGCCTCAAGTGATCCACCTGCATCGGCCTCCCAAAGTGCTGGGATTACAAGCCTGGCCTACAATGTTGTCTTAATGACTGTAACATTATAATAAATCTTAATGTCCAATAGAGCAGCTCTTTCCATTTTATTTTCCTTCTGTAAGTTGTCTTACTCTTCAGTCCTTTGAAATTCTATTTATATTTTAAAATCATATTTAAAATTTCCACATAAAATAGTTTGGATTTTTTTTAATGCAAAATCAGTCTGGGGAGAATTGAACACTTTTGCAACAATGAGTCTTCTAATTCATAATCAAGGTATATCTCCATCTGTTTAGGATTCTTTAAAAATTATAAAATTTTCTGTGAGGAGGTTTTGCAGATATTTTTTAGATTCATTCCTAGAAACTTGATATTTTAAAATCTATTACGAATGGCATCTTTTTATAAAGTTGATTTTCAAACTGCTGCTTGAATTTAGAAATGCAGTTGATTTTTTATATCGATCTTATTAACTTTCATTTAGATTATATCACATATTTACCATTTTCATTAAGCATTGATCCTTCCTGCACCTTATGTTCCTTCTGTCTGAAGAGCATCATTTACTATTTCCTTTAGTGTGGACCCACTAGTGTCAAATTCTCTCAGTTGTCTTTGGTCTGAAAATGTGTATATTTCATCTTCATTTTTGTTCCCAGTTTGTTTGAATAAGAATCCTAATGAAGTCTATACATCCTAATTGATTAATAAAAATTTTAATTCTTTCAACCTGTAATTTTATCTGCATACATCTTTTCTTTCCTTGCAATTTACTTTTTGAAGCTACTGTTACTTATCCTGTGTAGTTTCCCATTAACTTAGTTTTGCTGATGGCATTTCTGGACTGTCACTTAACATGTTCCTCTCTCTCTTGTATTTTCCACAAATTGATAGTTAGATCTAAAGAATGTATTGGATTCAGATTCAATGATTGAGCATAACAGAAGCAGAGCTACACAATACATGGCTATTTGATTTGTGTCGAAAATGTCATCACAGAGCGGTGGGGAAAGGATGGCATTTTCAATAAACAGTGCTGGGATAATTAGACATGCGCATGGGAAAAAAGGAATTTGACTCCTATCTTAACACAATACACACAAAAAAATAATTCTAGGTGGATTGTAGACCTAAATATGAAAACAAGCCTTCCCAGTTAGGCATGATATTGAGTGATAATGATAATATGCATCAAGAGGTGCATAATATCAGATTGCCCTTTTCTGATGCTAGAAGTTATTGATGATCAATTCCATCCATATTATGACAATAACTCTCTCTTAATTTTGGTTATTGCCTCTCATCTAGTACCTTCTTCAAAAAGTACCGGTGAGAATAGTATTCTTACATATGTGCTTATGGTTCGTTTGGGGACTTTATCATCGAAAGAGAGTTTAACTGAATACATAACCAGCTCACATTCTCCTATGTGAGAATTTTAAATATATCACACCATTGTCTTCTGGCATAAAACTATAGCTTTGAAATATCAGATGACAGTATGATTTTTTAAATAAGTGACTTCGTTATTTTCTCTGGATGTTCAAAGGAATTTTTCTATTTCTATAAAGTTCTATTGTTTTTCTAGAATACATTTGGTATTAGTTGTTCAGGTTTGATTTTCCTAGCTAAGTGGTGTGTCATTTCAATATTTACTTTCATGTCTCTTCATTTCAATTTCCACAAAGTTTTCTTCAATTATAGTTTATTTTTATTCTATTTATTTAGAAATGGGGTTTCACTCTGTTGCCCAGGCTGTTCTCAGACTCCTGGGCTCAAGTGATTCTCCCACCTCAGCCTCACAACACGCTGGGATTACAGGTGTGAGTCACTGTGCCTGGTGAATTATAGTTTAATATGGTTTCTCACCTCCATTCTCTTATTTTGTCTCAAATGATCTTAGTCTTTTCACTTTAGTTATTTTTTCTGCCTTTCACCTTCTAGTTCTCTTGAGCCATTATCTATTTTGTTTGCATTTGTGTTTCTTCTAGTTTAATCATTATTCCTGAAATACATTGGGTTTCATTTTTTATTCTCTCTGGAATTCTGATACTTTATTTCTGAGTTTTAAAATTTCTATTATTTGCTCCTCTTTCATGTCTTTGATGGTTTTCTTAATCTCTTTTAGTTTGGTTTGATATATTAGATTACAATCTTTGTGAACATGTCTTTGTGGTGTATCTTCAGCATCTGTAAAAATGTTATGCTCTTCATTTTACTTCTTTCATCATAACTTCATATAAATAATGATTAATGTTCTCTCCTGTTTTTCCTCTTTTTATATGAAATTTGTGTTGTTGAACTTTTAGGAAGAAGAGTGAATTGGGATAGTTTTCTAACCTTGCTACTCAAAAGTTCCTCCTTCTGCTGTTTTGTAGAGTGTTAAAAACATGGCCTCATATTTTCTGAGACCTCCTGGCTTTTTTACCCTTCCCCTGCTTTTATCTGGCTCTTCACTTTCCTTGACCTTTTTGATCCTGTTATATTCAATTTGAAATCTTTTACAGAAGTTTTTCTCTAGTGTGAGTTTTGTCCTGACAGAAACCTTGAGCTGCTTAGTTTTGAGAATCTGTAGGGGTCTGGCTGGTTCCAGCTATTGAAAACTTACTACAAGTCCCTTGCCCGCAACTGTCAACTATAATTTGAAAATTCTTCCCAGTTAAAACTTCTAAATCTCAAATTGGACTCACACTTTCCAGAGAATAACTACTGGGGATCCTGTGGTTTTCTTTTCAGGACAATCAAATGCCCTGTTGCTTCCCTCTGATTTCTCTTACATGCATGCTGACACCACATATGTCCAGTAGCTATCTATCCAAATCACTTGTATCTTAGGTAGGTAAAGATACCTTATATACTTTATTCTTTTCTAAGATATTGTTCTTGGTCTGTTAGTTTTGCAATCTTAGTTGCTCTGTGTATTTTTTATAAAATGATTTAGAAAGACTGAAAGACTCACTGCCATCACTATACCTGCTTCCCAGAATTCCTCTCTCACCTTTATTCTTGAAAATAATTTTGCTAACTATAGATTTCTATGATGGCAGTTATTTTCTTAAAGCAAATAAAAGGCTGTCATTCCACTCTGCTAGCTTTCCTGATTGCTATTGAAACTTACCTGTCACTCTTATTGCTATTTTTTTAAAGATTATCTATATTTTCCTTTAGTTATTTTTAAAACATTTCTTTTCTAAAAGGTTCAATATAATGTTTTGGTGTGGGCTTATTTTTATATTTTGCTTAGGACTTATTAGTATATCTCAAAACTGTAGATTCATATTTTCATCAATTTTAAACTATTCTCAGCCATTAACTCTTTTTCCCTATTTCTACTGGGTCTTCAATTACAGGTATGTTGGATCTCCTGACTATATCCTTGAGGATCCTACCTGCTGTTCTCTGTGTTACATACTTGTTTCTCCTCATGCTATTTTCTGCATAGTTTCTTCTGACCTATCTTCCCGTTTATAAAATCTCTCTTCAGCTGTAATAGACTGTTGAGTACAACCAGTGAGTCCCTTTTTCAGTTCTATAGGTTTTAGTTATTTTCCAAATCTGCTAAGCCAGCTTTCATAATTTCCTGTTCTTTGCCAAATACCTTAAGTCCAACTTTTATATCTATGGAAATGGTAAGCTAATTGTTTTCACAGTCTGTGCCTGAAACTTGCCCTATTTGAAGTACTTGTGGTCCATCTCTGTTGTTCTGTTTTTCTTTTTTAATGTTTTCTTATCTCTTCCTGACTTGTTATCGATTGTGGTCTGGCTATTGTATATAATAATTAATTTATAAAAATAATTTGATGGCTATCATGCTGTATTGTCTTTGTCTAGAGAGGATTCTCATTTGTTTTTTTCCAGGAACTTGTGGGGGCGAGGGATACTAGCACTATAAAATCATCTGAATTCAATTTTAGGGCTTGAAATTTTCTAGGCCAGCCAGATTACTTAAAACCAAGCTGCACTCCATATGAATGTGATTTTGTGATTATTTCTAGGATCAAGTTCTTCCAGGTCCCAGTCGTTGGTGTAGAGTATTATAGACTACTAACTTTGGCAAGCCCTGGACTTCAACTTTTGTTCCCCTAACCTGTATGATACTGTGAAAAGTATTGCTCAGCCTCTCATCCACTTCTCCCACGTTAGTAAATATCCTCTGGGCTAAAGGAGGACCAAATGTACGCTCGCTTTTCAGATGTCTGTTTTCTCCCATATCTTTGCCTAGTATTTCTAATCTAACTTGATTGCTCTTTGGTGTTCTTAGAGGAATATGCTTTACATTTTCTTCTAGAATTTTAAAAAATTTTCTTCAGCAAGAAGATTGCTTAATCTACCATTACTCAACAAGATTTTATTCCTTCATTTATAAAATAGGGCCTATAAATATTGATCTGTGAGAACCCAAATTATATATAAATAAAATATTTAGCAAAATATGTGGCACATAATGAACTCTTAACTAAAAATAGCTATTGTTATCATTATGTTATTAGCAAGGACTATCTTACTAATTGTTACATCTATCCAGCAACTAGTAAATCTCTTTTGCAGGAGGAAAAGTGATCATATAATTAGCACCTCATCGAGAACTTATTCAAATTGAAGTTATGCAAATTGAAATAAAATATTTTCCTAGTTCAGGTTTACTTTTGTGGCTAAAATAGTCAGGAGAAAGTGGGCAGAAATCACTAAAGAACGGTTTGAACCCTTTTCTACTTCTTAAAAAGTTTTAAGTAATTATCCATTGGCTATAGAAGAGATATTTGTCTGGTTTGTTATTTATCTCATGTTTTATTTTTTGTGTCTGCTGGAAAATAAATCCTATTGATCTTTCTAGTCTTCATCCACTTAACACTCTCCAAAATTATATGGTCTATAGGAGAGGCAACACAGTGTATTAATTTGTCAAAATATGGAATGAATAAAAGGTCATGAAACCTATGGGGTACTTTAATTTCTTCCCCTTACATCTTTCAGCTGAGAGCTCTCTATTGGCAGAAGTGACTGCCAAGTTCAGTGAGACTTGAAATGAGATGATATCAGTTTGGAGAGTCAGATACCTGTCCTCCCATATCCAGTGGCTCCAATCACTTTTGCTCTCCTGTTCAAGAGAAATAAAGGGTACCAACTCCTTCACTGCTCATCCTGCCCCATTCTGAGTGAAGCAAAGACAATCTGAATGCATTAGGCTTATGTTCCGTTTAAGTTTCACTACTAATACTATGCAATAATGACAGTAATAAAATATTATTATAAAAACGGATATGAATTATTAAATACATGTTTAAACTCGCTATGATCACCACAAGAAATTCATGAAGCAATGGATGCAAAGAAAGTTTAATTAGTCATCCAAATTGATACATTTAGTAAGTTCTTACATAGCTTTTAAACTTTATATTCTCCATCTGTAAAATGGTAAATAGTAATTAGCTTTGATGGGATGATTGGATGAGGTAATTATGTAACATGCCTGGCATGCAGTAGTACTCAATATCGTTACTTGGCTACAAAGGCAGATACATTTATGGACAGACACCTTTTAAAAGAAGACATACATGAAGCCAACAAACATATGAAAAAAACTAAACATCATGATCATTAGAGAAATGCAAATTGAAACCACAGTGAGATATCATCTAACACCAGTCAGAATGGCTAGTATTAAAAGTCAAAAAATAACAGATGCTGGTAAGGTTGTAGAGAAAAAGGAGTACTTGTACACTGTTGGTGAGAGTCTAAATTAGTTCAGCCATTGTGGAAAACAGTGTGGTGATTCCTCAAAGACCTAAAGACAGAAATACCATTCAACCCAGTAATCCAACTACCGGGTATATACTCAAAGAAATATAAATCATTCTATTATAGAGACATGCACACATATGTTCATTGCAGCACTATTCACAATAGCAAAGACTGGAATCAATTTAAACCTAGTCTATTAGTGACAGACTGGATAAGAAAATGTGGTACATCTATAACATGGAATACTATGCAGCTATAAAAAAAAGAATGAGATCATGTCATTTGCAGGGACATGGATAGAGCTGGAGGCCATTATCCTTAGCATACTAACACAGGAACAGAAAACCAGATACCACATGTTATCACTTATAAGTGGGAGCTAAATGATGAGAACACATGGACATATAGAGGGGAACAACACACACTGGGGCCCTTAGGAGGGTGGAGGGTGGGAGGTGGGAGAGAATCAGGAAAAATAACGAATGGGTACTAGGCTTAAAACCTGGGTGATAAAATAATCTGTACAACAAACCCCCATGACACAAATTTACCTATGTAACAAACCTGCACTTGTACCCCTGAACTGAAAATAAAAGTAAAAACAAAAAAGGAACTGTAGAACTGTAGATTCCAGTAGACCGTTTTCTTCCTCGGGTAGGCTAACTCCACTGTTATAACATCTCAGTGCTTAACACAGTGTTAGTCCCCGATAAATAGTTGTTAAAATGAAATCACTTAAATCTTAGAGTCATAAAAGACCTTAGAATTCATCTATTTCAACCTGACTCAGTGAAGGATTCCTTTTTGGGGGAACATCCAAAGAGGGAGGGCAATTGATTCACCATTTTTGCAATGCAGTCTGTTGTTAAAGAATTACTGCAGTCTATTGTCAAAGAATTCTTATTCTTAGAAAAGTCTTCTTTTATGGTAAGGCAAATGATCTGCAAATTCAGAGTGTTAGCCCCGATTCTACATTCTGGAGGTACATGGAATATGGCACGTTATTGTATTTTTCTTGAGTCTTCCTTCAGGTATTGTACTGAAGCTCAAGCTCACAGATCTACTTGATACCTTCCATTCCAGGCCAGATATGCCAGCAACTTGCATTATTACTCATGTAAACCAGATGTCAACAGAGGACACTTTGTCCTTTGAGATTTAAATAAAATTGGCTAGAGCCTCCTATCCCACATCCTGCGGGAAATCCAAAGCCCAAACCAAGGTTTCTGTGAATTCCTGGGGATTTATGTTCTTAAGGTGACCCTTTGTTTTGAGTTCTTAATGCCACAGAACTCATATGTGAGTTTTTATTTTTATTTGGCCTTAGATTTTCTCAGCTTTCCAAATGGACCATCTTGACGTGGTACTCAGCCCCTTGAATCTCTAAACTGCATTCACAGAGCCTTTGGGTGGATGGCAGAGCTTACCAATGGTAGTAATAGAGGCAATTTCTGCTGCCAAATAATTAATTTGAAAATAAAATATGTGACATTATAGTTCTTCAAATCCCTTACCCATTCTGTCACCAGGAATTAGTTATGTGCGTTTCTCCTTAGGCTATATCGTCTAGCATATTGCCCTAGTTCCCCCTCTCCATTACTCTCCCACTTCCTACTCTTTTCTCTAACAACATTCAAATTCCTGTTCATTACTTACACAGAGCTCTCTCCTTCAAAGCTATGCCCACGGGGTTTTATCTTCAATACCAAAGCTATTTATCAAAATATTTTCCTAAACAACAAAATTATCTTCCTAACAGGGCCCCTGCCACATATTTATGACATGATTTCAACCCTTCTCTCTCCTGGATGTCCTCATTAAACAAGCTTTATTTGTTAATATCTCTCTCGGAATAGAGTTCCCAGAAGGAACATGGTGAGATCTGAGAAAACAGCTTTTGTAATGTAAAAAACGTACCTGATAGAGTTCCAGAATGGTGCTTAGATAGGGCCCCGCATGTAATATAAATGCCAGACATGAATAACATGGTGTCTGTTATTTCTTATTCCTCAAGGTGTTTCAGGCAGCTAGAGGTTTAATTTACATATGTATGCACCAGTAGAATCTTTAGTCATTAGTCCAGCAAATATTCTGCACCAGGTATGGGATGCAGACACCTTGGGCACATGACTCCCATTCTAAATGATGAACGTGTTTCCTTAATCTGCATGTTGTTGGGGAAAGTTCTGTTATTGTTGCATGCATACTTTTTAATCTATGCTTGATTGCGTATGGATGTCAAGATGTGAATTGGACTTTTTAAAGCATCAGAAAGCAATCAGAGAGATCCAGAGTGATAATAGCCACTTGGGAAAGTCCCAGTTTTGGTCCACCAGACATCATTTCTGTAGACAGCTTTGAAGTTACCTAGAGTGCTAATTTGAGATTGTATTCATAACTGATGGCTTGAAGGACAGAGGAACCTGGGACATTTTCAGCTATAATTGTGTATATTTCCCGAGTACTTGTTTTGGGGCAGATACTATGCTAAACACATTGCATACATTATCTCATGTCCTCCTCCCAAAAACCTTAGGTTATAGGTAACTTTATTCTCTGCATTTTATAGGTGAGGAAACTGAGGTATAGAGAGATGAAGCAATGTGCTCAGGGTACCACAGCTAAGAATCAGGAGAGCAAGGAGCCAAGCCATGCTGATTTGAGAGCCAGTGTTCGTAACCACTGTACCACTCTCCTGTCCCACCCAGAGAGGCGGGAGAAAAGAGACCAGCTAGAAATTCTTCCTTATAATTTCCTTTTTTTTTTTTCCCAACGTGCCTCAATAGCCTCCTTTTGGGTCTGTAACATACCATTATTGGCAAATCAAAAACAGGTTGCTGGTGGCTCCTTTTTAAAGGGAGCCTGGAAGAGGAACTGCTTCTTTGTCTTTCCCTTCTGGGAGCCAGAGCCGCACAAGAAGTAATGGGAGAATTCACTGACTCTTAAAGAGGAGCGAGGCTATGGCTCAGAGAGGGCA
Source organism: Cacajao melanocephalus (assembly GCA_963573385.1). Taxonomy (NCBI): domain Eukaryota; kingdom Metazoa; phylum Chordata; class Mammalia; order Primates; family Pitheciidae; genus Cacajao; species Cacajao melanocephalus. The sequence goes on along the minus strand of CAUYLG010002049.1, from coordinate 23,110 downwards.
TGAAGGGGTGACCTGAAAGAGGCAAAGGGTCACAGCTATCAGAGATGAACTAGCTCCCACCTTGGTCTCTGCGGAAATGTCAGTCTCGTTCAGAAAGGATTGTTTTGCATCTTGATTAAAGTGTCTCAAGAGATGAACCTCATTAAATAGAGCCAATAGGTTGAAAGCGTGTAATTAAATGAAACAATTTTTGTTCTTCTTAATGCCTTAAATACCTGTCTGTGTGGAGGCCTGAACATCAAATAGCTTCCTCGGGCAAGACAGTGGGAGCCCTAGAGGTACAGTATTGAGAATTCTCTGAATGACAGAGAGCGCTCATATTGGCCCAGGGGCTGGATCCTCCCTCCAAAACTCTCTGCTCCTTATGTCACAGAAAATACAAACATGCATATGGATACCCCCAGTCTGGAATATATGAATGAGAGATAGTTTTGGAGATTTCCACCTCATTGATTCATTAATTGGTTGATTCATTCATTCATTTATTCAATATTTGATAAGTGTTTGTCAGACAATAGGAGCCGAGGAGTATATAAGATATAGTCCTTGAGCTTGGGGAATTTACAATCTGCATAGACAGCACAGCAAACTTCTTTTTCTTCCCCCCTGCTCTTATTGCCCAGACTGGAATCCAGTGGCGTGATCTTGACTCACTGCAAACTCTGCCTTCCAGTTTTAAGCGATTCTCCTGCCTCAGCCTTCCGAGTAGCTGGGATTGCAAGTGTGCCACCTCGCCTGGCTATCTTTTGTATTTTTAGTACAGATGAGGTTTCACTATGTTGGCCAGGCTAGTCTAGAACTCCTGACCTCAGGTGATCTGCCTGCCTTGGCCTCTCGAAGTGCTGGGATTACAGGCATGAGACACCACCCTTGGCCAAGTACAACAGGCTTCTTTAAGTGTTTTGCAGGGATGCACCCTGAGTTCCTTTTCTTTGCTTCTATTTTCCCTTTCTAACCTGGATGAGGTCAGTTGCTCTCACAGATTTGCAACATTTCTATGAAGATGACTGAGAAACATATATCACCTGTCCCGTCCCCCCCCTGGAGCTTCACACCGCATGCCTAACTGTCTATATGTTTTCTCAACTTAAACAACTCACATGAATATCCAAGTTTATGTGTCTAAACTCAACTTTTAGCTGCCCTCCAAAACCATTCTCCAATCTTGGTAAGTAGACCCATATTCCACCCAGAAGTCCAAGTTGGAGACCTGGAAAACATGCTAAGCAGCCTTTTTCCTCTCACCTGAAATGGTTCCACAAAGCTTCTCCATGCTACTTTCAAAATTAATCTCCTGAGACAATGTCTCTGCATCCTTCCTGCCACTGCCTTACTCTGAACCTCCAGCATTTCCACCAGAACTAATACCCTAGCCCCCAGCTTCCATTATCACCCATCTCCAACCTGCTCATCACACAGCAGCCACAGGGGTCTTCCCAAAGGGTAAATTAGATCTCTCCATACTTCGTATAAATTGCATGTTGCTCATAATAATTATAGTGGTCGTTTCAAATCTACCTCACATCTAGCCCCTGCCTACTCCAACTTTTTAGAAATCTCAGGCCTGGTGGGGTGTGGTGGGGAGATTATGTAAGAGAGTCTAAAGTCCTTATAATAATAGCTACCATATGCTCAGCCCTGCACTTACAGAATTTATCATCTCAAACCACAACCCTCTACAAGAGAGGAATCACATACCCATTCTACAGATGAAGAGATGTAGATGTGAAGTCACACAGCTAATGGGTGATTGGAAGAACCTGGGTTCCACCCTAGGCCTCTTTCATTTCCAGACAGATCCCATGTCTGGTTTGTCTCTGCCATGTTTCTTAGCATCCAAGAAACAAGATGCCTTAAATTATACAGTGCCAGTAACTATCTGAACCAGAATTTAAACCCAGAACACTACAGTCTAGGCTTTTTTCAATGCTGCTGTGATGACACCGCCTCTTCTACTAGGAAGCCTTCCATAGTGACCAGAAAGCTACAGGAATAGTCCTCACTGTGCAGAAGGATTTTTGAATTTGTCTGTCAGTGCTGGTCATCATAAGAGATCACATGGAGAGATTTTATAAACGAATGGTTACCCACAGGGAGTCTGATTTAATTGGACTGTTGTGGATTCTGGGCTCCAGGTTCAGGCTGAGATGACCTTCTTGGGCTTTTTCTAATTTCCCTTTATGGTGAGCAGGCAGCTTCGGTGTTGAGTGACTAGAGTCTGATGGGGAGTCCACAGCACTCCAAGTGCTGTTCTTGAACAAGGGAGTTATTTGAGAAGCAGCCACAATAAAGAAGGTTTTCTGGGGGCTTTTTGGTTATACTGGATCACGTGAACTATAGTTTTAGATCTACTCCAAAAATCCATTTCATGCTGAGAAACTCCAAGTGACTGCAATCCACATCTCTCTTCCTCCCATCATCCAGCAATTTGTTTTCTATCCAGAGATGACTGGTTCCTGGAGGTCCATCTCTAGGGGCTCCGGTGGCAGCAACTTGGTGAGCCTGGTTGCTTCCTTCAGGGAGTCTGGGGGAAGGATAAGGAGTTTAGGAAAAGGGTTGGATATGGGAAGAAGATATTAATAAGTTCTCTCATTTTTCTCTCACTTTTTTATTCCACTGAGCTGCCCCTGTGTAGACATCAGGTAGTCCCTCAGCACATTAAGCTGAGAGTTAAAACACACTGTTTCCATTTTAAAGACTGAGAATAGCATTCATTTTGTTTGCAGTCTGTAGATCTTATCTGGTGGTGCAGAGATTGCCTTGACAATGAGCACCATCCTCCTCCTTCTCACCATCACATCCCCATTGATCACTGTCACCAGCATCCAAATCATTGAAGTCCCTATTTACTCCCTTTGTAAGGGTAGAGCTGTACGGTCAGGCATCTGAACACTGGGGCTTGATCCTCTGGCTCATGAGACTCTGCCCCTTATGAATGGAATGACTTTAGGCAAGTTACTTTGCCTTAGTTTCTTCATCTATAAAATAGGCACTCTGATTTATCTCATAAAGTTGTTAGGGGATTAACGGAATTAATATGCATAAAGGAATTACAATAGTTCCTGGAACTTAGCAAAGTCTATATGAATATTTTCTGTAAAGTATCATAAAATAAAGCCCACAACCAAATGGACTAATTGCCAGCTTGTCAAGCCCCCATGAGGAATCCAGGAAAATGTTTGGTCTTTGAGGAGTTAGGAGGTATCATTTCCCATCTCATCCACATTCTACTATGAGGTAGAGAGTACAGAAGGCTTCTTGTGCCATCCAGCTTATCTGACCGGCCTGGGGTATCAGCTGTAGGCTGGGGTGCTCCATGGGGCATGCCCAACAGAGGTATCTCACATCCCTTCTTAGGTCCACTTTGTCTGTCTGTTCCCATATTTTCTTAATCCTTTCAATTATTCTGTTTCCCCTAAGTTTTACTCCTTACCTTTCACCAAGATTCTGCCTAATCATTTGCTCTGACCAGCACAGTTAGTCACATATGCAGCTCTTTAGCTTCCTACATTGCTTAAAGGTAGGAGGTCAGATCTTGAGAATGTAGCTAGGAAGGGAAGAAGATGCCTTTACTATGACTTAGTCACAGAATGAGTTTCTAAATGATCACACTTTTCATCCATCAATATTAAATCTTTGCAGGTATATGTTTTATTTGATATTGTGCTAAAAGTTTTTCTCTTCCACTTATTATCCTGGCTTGCTATATGTCAGCTTCCATAGTAGGTATATCGGTCCCACCAGAAAATCATAAATAGTAGCTATTTGTTGAGCACCTACTATATGCCACATACAAACTATATTGATACTATACATACTAAGATCTCTCAAAAGGAGGCAGGTGTTACTATTCTAATTTAGAGTCAAAGAGATCAAGAATCAGAAGAGCTGGGAACTATGGCTCATGCCTGCAATCCCAGCTCTTTGAGGGGCTGAGGCAGGCAGATTGCTTGAGCCCAGGAGTTTGAGACCAGGCTGAGCAACGTGGCAAAACCCTATCTCTACAGAAAAATACAAAATTTAGCCACACATGGCAGCATGCACCTGTAGTTCCAGCTCCTCTAGAGCGGGAGAATCACTTGAGCCTGGGAAATCAAGGCTATAGTGAGCCATGATTGAGCCACTGCATTCAAGCTTGAGTAACAGAGCAAGACTCTAAATAAATTTTTAAAAAGTCAGAATGGATTCCTTTTTCCATATGATGTTGCTTTAAAGATATTTTAAAAAATGAGTCACTTCAAGAACCACAGCCACCATGATAATGAAAGACTACTTTAACCACATTTTTACATTGATTCTTTGAAACATCACAGTGAAGCATTTATTATCTTTCCTATTTGTGAATAAGGAAACAGAATTGGAAAACTTAAAGGGCATGCCCCAGGTGACACAACCAGTATAAAACTGTGACCAAAAGCCAGGTTCCTTGATTTGAGTCCCACATCTTGTCTACCCTACCAGTTACTGTCATCATATTGTGGCTTTTCTTAGGGCAAAATTGGAGACTGGCAGGCAGTAGGTGATCATCAAATGTTTGTTGAATGAATGAATGAATGAATGAATGAAAAAGTGAAACCCCTGGAGTCCTTTCTTCATTCCTTTTTCTGTGTATCCCTTAGATGGCTCATCTTAGTTGATACTCAGGAAATATCTACCCTGTGACTTCCAGGGAGCTTCCAATTCCCCAAACCCATAAAAAGCTAGCCATCTGTTATCCTACTTTTACTAGGCTATAAGAACATAAATTATAAAATCAGTGAATAATTATTGAGTTAATTATACAAACTATGCATTAGGTACTCACTTATTGTATTAAATTCTTTTAGCAAATGTAAAGGTTTAGGATTATTATGTTCGTTTACAGACAAAAAGAGAGAAATCTCAAAAATTACATGACTTACAGAGCTGGTAAGTGTAGGATTTGGTATTCTAACTCAGATTTATGTGACTCCTAAAGTTGAGGGTCAGCCTGGCTGCATTCTCTTGCCTCCACATGAAGCTGACAGTGACTGCCAAGAGTTTATATTTTTACTCATCCCTTCTAGATGACATTTGCATTTTAATAAGGTTCTTCAACACTTTAGCTCAGAGGTTCTCAAAGTACAGTCCTAGGGGTCTCTGGGGCCCTAAGAACCTTTCAGGAAGTCTGCAAAATCAAAACTATGTTCTTAGTAATACCTAGATGTTACTTGCCATCTTCACTGTGTTAACATTTGCACTGATGGTACAAAAGCAATGGTGGATCTAACTACCAGCCTGTTAAAACAAATCAAGGTAGTGGCACTCAATTGTCATTGCATTCATCAACATCATCCTCATAGGGAACAAAAGGTCCATTTTCTTAAGAATATTTATGATGAAGCAGTAGATATTACTAATTTTATTGTCTCTCGTCCCTTGCATATACATACTTGTTAATGTATTCTGCCACAAAATAGGAAGCAAACATAAAGCACTTCTGCTGCATGACCAGTTTTCAAGGGAAAGCACTTGTGTGATTGAGCTGTGAGTTGAGCTAGCCACTATTGTCATGGAATACCTTTTTTTTTTTTTCCATGAAAAAAAATGACTGACAGGCCAACTGGTTATTCAGACTTGGATATTTGGCAGACATTTTCTCAAAAATCAACAAAGTGAGTCTGTCGTTTCAAGGAAAGCGACTGACAGCTTTTGATGTCAGTGATAAAATGTGAGTGTTCAAGCAAAAATTAGAATTTTGAAAAATTTGTATCTGCCACTGTGAGCTTGGCAGTCTCCCAGTACTTACAGATTTTTTTTTTCCGGTAGGATCAGTGGTGATATTAATAGATGTGACTTTTTTACATTATACAATAAAATGTATCAACATTTAGAAGATCTACATAACTTAGAAAATCAATATTTTTCAAATGGTCAATGTTGGATATTAGAAAATCATGCATGGGTAATAGGTGCAGCAAACCACCATGGCACACATTTACCCATGTAACAAACAAACCCGCACATCCTACACAGGTACTCCAGAACTTAAGAAAAAAGTTCAAAAAATAAATACCCTGCACTGAGCTCCAGCACATTCATAGTGCAAAGACAAACCCTGCAGAAGAAACAGGCAAAGGATAGAAATAGCATTTGACAGAATGAGAAATCCAAAGAGCCAACAAATATGCTTAACATCATCAATACCATTCTGCTTCACAAACTCAAATTAAGAACAAATTCATAGCCAATGGAAAGATGCTTACTAGTAAACAGGAAAATGCAAATTAAAGTCACATTGAGATGCCATTTCTCATTCATCAAACGGGTACACATTAAAAAGATTGCTAACTTCAAGTGCTGGAGAGGATGTGGGGAGAGGATTGCCCTGATCCATGATTTGTGTGGATGTGAATTTGCATAGCTGTTTGTGGGAATTAAAAAACAAACAAACAAAAACATGTCTTTGGTCCAGCAGTCCTACCTGTGGGATTTTATTCTTGCAGAAATGTATCTATTCGTAGAGTTTTTAGTACAGAATGTTTACAGAAGTATACAATAATACAATTTTAAGCCCCTTCCCCCCCAAAAAAGATCCATTCACAGTTCAAGACAGATCAACAGATTTTAATGAAACAAAACAGAGTTTTAGAAGTTCACCAGTATGGGTGCAGATCCCGCAGTGCAACTAACCTGCTTAGTGTAGTTCAAGAAAAAAAAATTTCTGCAGTTACTAAAAAGGCTGTTGAAATACTCCTCTCTTTTCCAATTACATACCGTGCGAGGCCAGACTTTCTTCATAACCTTCAACCCAAACAACATATCACAACAGATTGAAAGCAGGAGCAGGTATTCAAATCCAGCTGCCTCCCATTAAGCTAGACATTCAATTGATCTTCAAAAATGTAAAACAATGTCAGTCTTCTTGCCAAATATTTTTGTTTTGGAAAATATATAGTTATTATTTTTCTGAAAAAATAATTTATGTTTACATATAATGGTGGATTATTTTTAAATGAACTAATATATTTGTATTTTAAAATTTCTCAGTTTTAATTTCAAATATGGTTGATCTTGAGAGAGAAAACTCACTACACAAAAGTCCTTTTTGGGGGTCCTCAATTATTTCTAAGAGTAAAAAGCAGACTTGAGACTAAAATGTTTGAGAACCACTGCTTTGACAGAAGAGGTTATTATTTGGGTTTTGTTTTTTTTCTTTTAAAGAAAAACATCGGGGTGGGTGTTGAGCAAGAGGGCTTGTTATACTCCCTCCAGAAACCAATTGGACAATCTATGTCTGATCCTCTGAGAGCACTGGCTCCCAGGGAACCCCCCCACTCCCACTCCACCAATCAAGACTTGAGTTCCATACTGTGTACATCACCAATTCCATGACATCAGCTAATTCTGTGCTCAGGTATCAGCTCGGGGTGATAGGCATTCGATTCAGATTTTTTCATGGATCATGACCTTTAGACTACAGGATTGGACAAAGAGGGAGGCTATCTATATAGTACTGCTAGCAGGGTATCTCTAAGCCCCTATATGAACCTCAGTCTGAGAACACTTCTTGGCTGGGTCAGCGAATCTGTATCTAATTAATCACTTCGTCAGTCACTCCAGTGGACGGCCCTTAGGGCAGGAAGGGAGAGGCCTGGGAGGCAGTGCAGAATAAACATCTTTATCCAAATCAAGACTGAGGCCAGCTGTCCAGTCTGTTCTTGTGGCTACAGGTCCTGGGGTTGGTACCCGCTGCTGCCTCTGCTCTGTCCCACTGTCCCTTGAAGGTGCCTCCTTTCCTGTCCTTCCCACAAAAGCAGCCAGCCCAGTGCAGGAATTTGTGGTTTGAACTCTAATTGCTAGCTGTGCTGGGAAGCCTGCCTCCCTCTAATTCAGCTTTGACACAAATAGCTAGAAAGCTCACTTGCAAAGCCACAACTCCCACAGCAATGCACCAAGTTGGTCCCCTTCTAGAGAGTGGAGTTCTATTCCACTCAGGTCAATTGCCTACTGAGCATTGAGTTGGTGTTCAGCACACCCTGTGAAAAATGCATTCTATAGACCAAATGGACAGAATCATAAAGGCTGTGAATTCCCAAGACTCTCAGTTTACAGTTCTACCCACACACAGGGACCACCATCCTCTACTTGAACCACTTGAGGCATTTTTTTAAAAAGATTTCACTGGTAGAAGATTCTTTCTGTTTCTCTGAGAGAGGCAGCATAGCTCAGTGGTTAAATCAAACAGTCCTGGGTTTTAATCTGACCTCTGTCACTTACTATGTGTATGAGCTTGAGCAAATTGCTTTACCTACCTCTGTCTCAGTTTCCTCATCTGTATAGAAGGGATAAATAACAAAACCCATCACCAGCCATTGTTGTATTCAAAGATATTATGCATGTGAAATGTATTGCCCATATCCTAGCACCAATCAGCTGCTTATTAAGCCAGTTCCATTATGTAGTCCTTTGGCCTTTGGCAAATTTGATGGCTTCAGGCTCTTTCCTAAATGAAATAATGCCTACATAGCAGGGTTGTGAGAATGTATTACTCCTCAGGGACTTACTAGTTTTAGGACCTTGGCTAAGTTATTTTATTTTTTTAAGCTTCTACTTTTATTCATCTCTAAAATGAGGTGGGTAGTGGTTGATACTTAAAGGGTTGTTTTAAGAACGAAAGTAGCTAAGTTACATATGAGGTCAGAGCTGTACCTGCTGTCTGAGCTTGGTAAATGGTAGACTTAATTGGATGTCTCCCTTGCAAGGGGTTTGGTCCACTTTCTACATCTAACAGACTAAGTCAAATCTTTCTTCCAGGTGGATCCTTCACTGTAATGTCTCCCACAGAATTCCTTCATCTGGCATAAACTTCCTCAGTATCTCCGAGGCATTCTCACATGATTAGATTTTGAAGACCTTTCACCATTCTGGCAATGTTCTCCAGAAAGCCGTCAGTTTATCAATGTTCCTTTCAAAATATATGGTAGTCAGATTTAAATGTGCAACTCCACCAGGCCAGGCACAGTGGCTCACACCTGTAATCTCAGCACTTTGGGAGGCCAATGGGGCAGATCACTTGAGGTCAGGAGCTCGAGACCAGCCTGGCCAACATGGTGAAACCTTGTCTCTACTAAAAATACAAAAATTAGCAGGGCATTGTGGTGCACACTTGTAATCCTAGCTACTCAGGAGGCTGAGGCAGGAGAATCACTTGAACCTGGGAGGTGAAGGTTGCTGAGATTGTGCCACTGCATGCCAACTTGAGTGACAGAGCGAGACTCCATCTTAAAAAACAAAACAAAACAAAACAAAAAAAACTGTGCAACTCCAGGCACTAACTGACCAGCCCAGAGCACTTTGAGACCATCAACTTCATTATATGTGATGCAAAGCTTCTTAGAATGCAGCCAAAGGTTAAATTGTAGACATGCCATATTGGCGATTCATATTGAGCTTGCAATCAGCTTAAATCCCAAAGTCATTTTCACATTTACTGCTGATAAGCCATGTCTCTCCAATTTTATTCTCATGAAATTTAATGTTTTTAATTATAAATATAGGATATTTTCTCTTTCTTCTTCTTTATTCTTTTCAGCTATATCAAGGATTCAAAGTGTATAATGTGATGTTTTGATATGTGTATGCATTGTGAAATGATTACCACAATCAAGCTAAATAACATATCCATCACTGCACAGTTATCGCTCACATGTGTGTGTGGTGAGAACACTCTCTTAGCAAATACATAGTACATTATTATTATTATTTTAATTTTTTTCAGATAAAATACAGTTTATTTTTTTTTAATTTTCTTTATTTCCATAGGTTATTGAGGAATAGGTGATGGTTGGTTACATGATTAAGTTCTTTAGTGGGGATTTGTGACATTTTGGTGCACCCTTTACCTAAGCAGCATACACTGCACACAATTTGTAGTCTTTTATCCCTTACCCACTTTCCACCCTTTCCCCTTGAGTCCCCAAAGTTCACTGTGTCATTCTTATGCCTTTGCATACTCATAGCTTAACTTCCACTTATGTGTGAGAACATTCTGTGTTTGGTTTTCCATTCCTGAGTTACTTCACTTAGAATAATAGCCTCCAGTCTCATCCAGGTTGCTGCAAATACCATTAGTTCATTCCTTTTAATGGCTGAGTAATATTCCATTGTATATACATATTCCAATGTATATATACAGTTTCTTTAGTCATTTGTTGATTGATGGGCATTTGGGTTGGTTCCACATTTTGCATTTGTGAATTGTGCCACTATAAACATGCATATGCAAGCATCTTTTTCATATAATGACTTCTGTTCCTCTGGGTAGATACCTAGTAGTGGGATTGCTGGATCAAATGGTAGTTCTACTTTTGGAACTTTAAGGAAACTTGACAGTGTTTTCCATAGAAGTTGTACTAGTTTACATTCCCACCAGCAGTGTAGAAGTGTTCACTGTTCACCACATCCATGCCAACATCTATTATGTTTTGATTTTTTTATTATGGCCATACTTGCAGGAGTAAGGTAATATGACATTGTGGTTTTGATTTGCAGTTCCCTGATCATTAGTGATGGTGAGCATTTTTTCATGTTTGTTGGCCATTTGTATACTTTCTTTTGAGCATTGTCTATTCATGTTCTTAACCCACATTTTGATGAAATTGTTTGTTTTGCCTTGCTAATTTATTTGAGTTCTTTATAGATTCTGAATATTAGTCCTTTGTCAGATGTATACACCATGAAGATTTTCTCCCACTCTGTGGGTTGTCTGTTTATTTTGCTGACTGTTGCTTTTGCCATGCAAAAGCTCTTTAGCTTAATTAAGTCCCAGTAATTTATCTTTGTTTTTTATTGCGTTTACTTTCGGGTTCTTTGTGATGAAATCCTTGCCTAAGCCAATATTTACAAGGGTTTTTCCAATGTTATTTTCTAGACTTTTTATAGTTTCAGGTCTTAGATTGAAGTCCTTCATCTATCTTGAGTTGATCTTTGTATAAGGCGAGAGATGAGGATCCAGTTTTAGTCTCCTACCTGTGGCTTGTCAATTATCCCAGCACAATTTGTTTAATAGGGTGTTCTTTCCCTACTTTAAGTTTTTGTTTGCTTTGTAGAAGATCAGTTGGTTGTAAGTATTTAGGTTTATTTCTGAGTTCTCTATTCTGTTCCGTTGGTCTATGTGCCCATTTTTATACCAATACTATACTGTTTTGGTGACTATGGCTTTATAATATAGTTTGAAATCAGGTAATATGATGCCTACAGATTTGTAATTTTTGCTTAGCCCTGCTTTCATTATGTGGCCTCTTTTTTGGTTCCACATGAATTTTAGGATACTTTTTTCTAGTTCTGTGAAGAGTTATGGTTTTGTTTGTTTGTTTGTTTGACAGAGTCTCGCTCTGTCACCAGGCTGGAGTGTAGTGGCGTGATCTCAGCTCACTGTAACCTCTGCTTCCTGAGTTAAAGCGATTCTCCTGCCTCAGCCTCCTGAGTAGCTGTGACTACAGGCACATGCCACCACACCCAGCTAATTTTTGTATTTTTACTAGACACGGGGTTTCACCATGTTGGCCAGGATGGTCTTGGTCTCTTGACCTCATGATCTGCCCACCTCAGCCTCCCAAAGTTCTGGGATTAGAGTCATGAGCCACTGCACCTGGCCAATGGTGGTATTTTTTATGGAATTGCATTAAATGTGTAGATTTCTTTTGGCAGTATGGTTATTTTCACAATATTGAATCTACCCATCCATGAGCATGGGATGTGTTCCATTTGTTTGTGTAGTCTATGATTTCTTTCAGCAGTGTTTTGTAATTTTTCTTGTCGAGGTCTTTTACGTCCTTAATTAGGTATATTCCTAAGTATTTTATTTTATTTTTTGCAGCTGTTGTAAAAGAAGTTGAGTTCTTGATTTGGTTCTCAACTTGGTCACTGTTAGTGTATAGCAGAGCTAATGACTTGTGCACATTAATTTTGTATCTAGAAACTTTGCTGAATTCTTTTATCAGTTCTAGGAGCTTTCTGGAGGAGTCTTTAGGGTTTTCTAAATAAACAATCATGTCATCAGCAAACAGTGACAGTTTGACATCCTCTTTACCAATTTGGATGCCCTTTATTTCTTTCTCTTGTCTGATTGCTCTGGCTAGCACTTCCAGTACTATGTTGACTAGAAGTAGTGATAGTGGGCATCCTTGTCTTGTTCTTGTTATCAGAAGGAATGCTTTCAACTTTTCCCCATTCAGTATTATGTTGGCTGTGGGTTTGTCAAAGGTGGCCTTTATTACATTGAGGTATGTCCCTTGTATGCTGATTTTGCTGAGAGTTATTTTTTTAGATACTTTACATTCTGGGATACATGTGCAGAACATGCAGGTTCGTTATATAGGTATATACATGCTGTGGTGGTTTGCTGCACCCATCAACCTGCCATCTACATTAGGTATTTGTCCTAATGCTATACTTCCCCTATCCGCCAACCCCTGACAGGCCCTGGTGTGTCATGTCAGATGGATAGATTGCAAACATTTTCTCGAATTCTGTAGGTTGCCTTTCACTCTGATGATAATTTCTTTTGCTGTGCAGAAGCTCTTCATTTTAATTAGATCCCATTGGTCAATTTTGGCTTTTGTTGCCATTGCTTTTGGTGTTTTAGTCATGATGTCTTTGCCCATGCCTATGTCCTGAATGGTACTGCATAAGTTTTCTTCTAGGGTTTTTATGGTTTTAGGTCTTACGTTTAAGTCTTTAATTCATCTTGAGTTAATTTTTGTATAAGGTGTAAGGAAGGGATCCAGTTTCAGTTTTCTGTATATGACTAGCCCGTTTTCCCAACACCATTTATTAAATAGGAAATCCTTTCCCCATTGCCTGTTTTTGTCAGGTTTGACAAAGATTAGATGGCTGTAGATGTGTGGCATTATTTCTGAGACCTCTGTTCTGTTCCATTGGTCCATATTCTGTTTTGGTACCAGTACCATGTTATTTTGGTTACTGTAGACTTGTAGTATAGTTTGAAGTTAGGTAGCATGATGCCTCCAGCTTTGTTCTTTTTGCTTAGGATTGCCTTGGCTATACAGGCTCCTTTTTGGTGCCATATGAAATTTAAAGTAGTTTTTTCTAATTCTATGAAGAAAGTCAATGGTAGCTTGATGGGGATAGCATTGAATCTATAAATTACTTTGGGCAGTATGGCCATTTTCACAATATTGATTCTTCCTATCCATGAGCATGGTATGTTTTTCCATTTGTTTGTGCCCTCTCTTATTTCCTTGAGCAGCAGTTTGTAGTTCTCCTTGAAGAGGTCCTTGTAAGTTGTATGCCTAGATATTTTATTCTCTTTGTAGTAATTGCGAATGGGAGTTCACTTCATTATTGGGCTCTCTGTCTATTATTGGTGTATAGGAATGTTTGTGATTTTTGCATATTGACTTTTTATCCTGAGTTTTTGCTGAAGTTGCTTATCAGCTTAAGGAAATTTGGGGCTGAGACAATGGGGTTTTCTAAATATGCAATCATATCATCTGCAAACAAAGACAATTTGACTTCCTCTCTTTCTATTTGAATGCCCTTTGTTTCTTTCTCTTGCCTGGTTGCCCTGGCCAGAACTTCCAATACTGTGTTGAATAGGAATGATGAGAGAGGGCATCCTTGTCTTGTTCCAGTGTTCAAAGGGAGTGCTTCCAGCTTTTGCCCATTCAATATGATATTGGCTGTGGGTTTGTCATAAATTGCTCTTATTATTTTGAGATATGTTCCGTTAATACCTAGTTTATTGAGAGTTTTTAGCATGAAGTGCTGTTGAATTTTGTCGAAGGCCTTCTCTGTATCTATTGAGATAACAGTGTGGTTTTTGTCTTTGGTCTGTTTATGTAATGGATTAAGTCTATTGATTTGCATATGTTGAACCAGTCTTGTATTCCAGGGATGAAGCTGACTTGAGAATTTTAATCATAAATGGATGTTGGATTTTGCTGAATGCTTTTTTTGCAGCTATTGAAATGATTATGTGATTTTTGTTTTTAATTCTGTTTATCTGATATATCATATTTACTGACTTGTATTTGTTAAACCATCCCTGCATCCCTGGTATGAAACCTACGTAATCATGGTGGAATATATTTTTGATATGTTGTTGGAATTGGTTGGCTATTATTTTGTTAAGGATTTTTGCATCTATGTTAATCAGGGATTTTGGTCTGTAGTTTTCTTTTCTTTTTTCTCTTTTTTTTTTTTTTTTTTTTTTTTGTTTGTTTTGAGACAGAGTTTTGCTCTTTCACCCAGGCTGGAGTGAGGTGGTACTATCTTGGCTAACTGCAACCTCTGCTCCCCAGATTCAAGTGATTCTCCTGTCTCAGCCTCCCGAGTAGCTGGGATTACAGGCATGTGCCACCACACCTGTCTAATTTTTGTATTTTTAGTAGAGACAGGGTTTCACCATTTTGGCCAGGCTGGTCTTGAGCTCCTGACATCAGGTGATCTACCCACCTCGGCCTCCCAAAGTGCTAGGATTACAGGCATGAGCCACTGTGCCCGGCTTGTAGTTTTCTTTTTTGATTATGTCCTTTCTTGGTTTTGATATTAGGGTGACACTGGCTTCATAGAATGATTTAGGGAGGATTTCCTCTTCCTCTATCTTGTGGAATACTGTCCATAGGTACCAATCCTTTGAATGTCTGGTAGAATTCTTCAGTGAATCCATCTGGTTCCGGACTTTTTTTTGTTGGTAATTTTAAAATTACCATTTTAATCTCACTGCTTTTTATTGGTCTTCAGGATATTTATTACTTCCTGATTTAAGCTAGGAGGGTTGTATCTTTCCAGGAATTCATCCATCTCTTCTAGGTTTTCTAGTTTATGCATATAAAGGTGTTCATAGCAGCCTTGAATGATCTTTTGTGTTTCTGTGGTGTCAGTTGTACTATCTCACATCTCCTTTCTAATTGAGCTTATTTTAATCTTCTCTCTTCGTTTCTTTGTTAATCTTGCAAATGGTCTATCAATTTTATTTATCTTTTCAAAGAACCAGTTTTTTGTTTCATTATCCTTTGTATTTTTTTGTTTGTTTGCTTCAATTTCATTTAGTTCTGCTCTGATTTTGGTTATTTCTTTTCTTCTGCTGTGTTTGAGTATGGTTTGTTCTTGTTTCTCTAATTCCTTGAGGTATGACCTTAGATTGTCTGTTTGTGCTCTTTCAGACTTTTTGATATAGGTGTTTGGGGCTATGAACTTTCCTCTTAACACTACCTTTGCTGTGTCCCAGATGTTTTGATAGATTGTATCACTATTGTCTTTCTGTTTGAGGAATTTTTAAATTTCCATCTTGATTTCATTTTTGACCCAATGATCATTCAGGAGCAGGTTATTTAATTTCCATGGTTTTGAAGGTTCCTATTGAAGTTGATTTGCAGTTTTATTCCACTGTGGTCCAAGGGAGTACTTGATATAACTTCAATTTTTATAAATGTATTGAGGTTCATTTTATGGCCTATCATAAGGTCTATCTTGGAGAAATTTTCATGCACTAATGAATAGAATGTATATTATGCAGTTGTTGGGTAGAATGTTCTGTAAATATCTGTTAAGTCTATTTGTTCCAGGGTGTAGTTTAGATCCATTGTTTCTTTGTTGATTTTCTCTCTTGATGACCTGTCTAGTACTGTCAGTGGAGTACTGAAGTCTCTCTTTATTATTGTGTTGCTGTCTATCTCATTTCTTAGGTATAGTAATAATTGGTTTACAAATTTGGGAGCTCCAGTGTTAGGTGCATATATACATAGGATTGTGATATTCTCCTGTTGGACAATTCCTTTTATCATTATATAATGTCCTTCTTTGGCTTTTTAAACTGCTGTTGCTTTAGTTTGCTTTGTCTGATATAAGAATAGCTACTCCTGCTCACTTTTGGTGTCCATTTGCATGGAATGTTGTTTTCCACCCCTTTACCTTAAGTTTATGTGATTTCTTATGTGTTAGGTGGGTCTCTTGAGGGCAGCAGACGGTTGGTGAATTCTTATCCATTCTGCAATTCTGTATCTTTTAAGTGGAGAATTTAGGCCATTTACATTCAATGTTAGCATTGAGATGTGAGGTAGCACTCAATTCATCTTGTTATTTGTTGCCTGTATACTTTTTTAAATTGTATTTTTGTTTTATAGGTCCTGTGAGATTTATGCTTTAAAGAAGTTCTGTTTTGATGTGGTTCCAGGATTCGTTTCAAGATTTAGAGCTCCTTTTAGCAGTTCTTGTACTGCTGGCTTGATAATGGCAAAATCTCTCAGCATTTGTCTGAAAAAGACTGTATCTTTCCTTCATTTATGAAGCATAGTTTCTCTGGATACAAAATTCTTGGGTGATAATTGTTTTGTTTAAGGAGGCTGAAGGTAGGGTTCCAGTCCCTTCTAGCTTGTAGGGTTTCTGCTGAGAAATCTGCTGTTAATCTGATAGAGTTCCTTTATAGGTTACCTAGTGCTTTTGTCTCACAGCTCTTAGGATTATTTCCTTTGTCTTAACTTTAGATACCCTGAGGACAATGTGCCTAGGCAATGATCTTTTTGTGATGAATTTCCCAGTGTTTTTTGAGCTTCTTATATTTGGATGTCTAGGTCTCTAGCAAAGCTGGGGAGTTTTCATCAATTATTTCCCCAAATATGTTTTCCAAACTTTTAGATTTCTCTTCTTCCTCAGTAATGCTGATTATGCTTAGGTGTGGTCATTTAACATAATTCCAGACTTCTTAGAGGCTTTGTTCATATTTTCTTATTGATCTTTGTCTCTGTTGAATTGGGTTCATTTGAAAATCTTGTCTTCGAGCTCTAAATTTCTTTCTTCTGCTTATTCAATTCTATTGCAGAGACTTTCCAGAGCATTTTGCATATCTATAAGTGCTTCTATTGTTTCCTGAAGTTTTGATTTTTATTTACACGATTTCATTGAACATTTTTCCCCTCATTTTTTGTGTTGTTTTTTGACTTCCTTACGTTGGGCTTAACCTTTCTCTGGTGCCTCCCTAATTAACTTAATAACTAACTTTCTGAATTCTCTTTCAAGTAAATTAGTGATTTCTTCTTGGTTTGCATCCATTGCTAGTGAGCTAGTGTGATTTTCTGAGGCGTTAGAGAACCTTGTTTTGTCATATTACCAGAGTTGGTTTTCTGGTTCCTTCTCATTTGGGTAGTGTTTGTCAGAGGGAAGGTCTAGGGTTCAAGGCTGTTGTTCAGATTTTTTTGTCCCTCGGAGTGTTCCCTTGATGTAGTACTCCCCCTCTTTTCCTAGGGATGTGGCTTCCTGAGAGCTGAGCTGTAGTTCAGCTGATTCTTATCTCTCTTCTTGATCTAGCCACCCAGCAAGTCTACCAGGCTCCTAGCTGGTATTGGGGGTTGCCTGCACAGTCCTGTGATGTGAGCCATCTGGATCTCTCAGCCGTAAATACCAACACCTGCTCTGGTGGAAGTGGCAGGGAGATGAAATAGATTCTCTGAGGGTCCTTAGCTTTAGTTGTTTAAAGCCTATTTTTGTGCTGGTTGGCTTCCTGCCGGGAAGCGGCGCTTTCAAGAGAGCCTCAACTATCATAGTATGGAAAGGAACAGACAGTTGGCAGGGCCCTAGAACTCGCAAGAGTGTATGCCATTTATCTTCAGCTACCAGGGTAGGTAGGAAAGGACCATTAGGTGGGGGCAGGACTAGGCGTATCTGAGCTCAGACTCTCCTTGGGCCCAGCTTGGTGTGGCTACTGTGGGGAATGCGAGTGTGGGTCCCAAGTCAATGAAGTTATGTTCCTAGGAGAATTATGGCTGCCTTTACTTTTTCAGGCAGGTTGTCAGGGAAGTAGGGGAAAGCCGGCAGTCACCCAGCTCCCATGCAACCCAGAGGGCCAGTTTCACTTCTAGTGTGTCCCCCTCCAATAGCTCCAAGTCTGTTTCCAGGCAGTGGTTGAGCAGGGCTGAAAACTTGTCACAGGCTACCTGCCTCCCAGTTGCAAAAGCAAGTAGGGCTTTCCTGCTTCTCCCACCTGTGGAGTCAGCATACCAGATTCACGCCCTCCCGTGAGTTCTGGCCAGGAGATCTCTTGATTGGTTCAAATTGTTACAGAGTTCAGCTGGAGGTTTCCTTCTCCCTGTGGCCTTTTCCCAGTACCTTTGGCAGCCCACCCCGAAGACTCTGTGAGGCAAGGCAGAAATGGCTTGCTAGGGGGCCCAGCAAGCCCACAGGGCTTTTTCTGCTGCTTCCTGTACCCCTGTATTTTGCTTGGCTTTCTACATTGACTCAGCTTCAGGTAAGGTCAGAATCTTCTCCCGTGATCTAGACCTTCAGGTTCCCCAGTGAGGGTGAGTGTTTGGGGGTGGACGATCCCGCACTCCCACATCCACAGTTTGTATGATCCCCCACTCCCGCACTCACAGTTTTTGGGGTGTCTTCCAGGTCCTGCTGGAGCAATCCATTTCTTCAGAGGGCCTGTGGGTTCTCTTTGTTTTCCTTATTTATTCCTGCAGTTGTTCTGGGGCAAAAGTTTATGATGTGAGCTTCCACACACTATTCTGTCTGTCCAAGTGGGCACTGCAATCTAGTCCTGCCTCCCATCTGCCATGATCCCCCTGGAGTACATTATTGTTGACTATATTCACCATTCTGTACATTAGGTTAGGTTGTTTTTTTCTTTGTCTCTGATAAAATTCTTCTCCTTGTTGTGACCCATTTTTCTCTTCTAGTTGCTTTAAAAGTAAATCTGGATTTTGATATCCACCATATTATCTCTTTGTTGCTATCTCCATTCACAGATTGAGGACACCCTCAATTCATTTAATTAAATTTTTAAAACATTAAAAAAATTCAGTACCCTTAGGGGTATAGTGGTGGTTTTTGGTTACATGGATGAACCATAGAGTGGTTACGTCTGGAATTTTAGTGTACCCATTCACTTAAGTAGTGTACATTGCACCCAATAGGTAGTTTTTCATCCTTTATCACCCTCTTACCCTCCCCAGTTCTTACTCTCCAGTGTCCATTATACCACTCTGTATGCTTTTGTGTACCTATAGCTTAGCTCCCACTTATGAAAGAGAACATTGATATTTGGCTTTCCATTCTTGAGTTACTTCACTTAGGACAATGGCCTCCGAGTCCATCCAAATTGCTGCAAAAGACACTATTTCATTCTTTTTTTATGGCTGAGTAGTATTCTTTTATATATATATATATATATATATATATATGTATACACACATGTATATACATCATAGAATACTATTTTACACATGTAAAATATGTATATATACATGTAGATATATGTGTGGTATATATACACATATGTATACTGCATACACGCACACACACACACACACACACAGTGCATTTTCTTTATCCACTCATAGGGACTTACATGGATTCCATATCTTTGCAGTTGTGAATTGTGCTGCAATAAACATACATGTGCAGGTGTCCTTTTTCTTTGAGTCTTTTTGATATGACTCCTTTTTCTTTGTGTGGAAGGGGAATGCTGGATCAAATGGTAGGTTTACTTTTAGTTCTTTGAGAAGACTCCATAGTTTTCCATACAGGTTGTAGTAATTTGCATTACCACTAGCAGTATATAAGTATTCCCTTTTACTACATCTGCATCAACACCTATTGTTTTTTGAGTTTTTAATAATGGCCATTCTGCCCAGGCAAAGATTTCCTGATGAAAACATCAAAAGCAATTGCAACAAAAGCAAAAGCTGACAAATGGGATCTAATGAAACTAAAAAGCTTTTGTACAGCAAAAGAAACTATCACCAGAGTGAACAGACAACCTACAGAATGAAAGAAAATTTTTGCAATCTTTCCATCTGACAAAGGTCTAATATCCAGAATCTACAAGGAACTTAAACAAATTTACAAGAAAAAAATTAAAAGTAGGCAAAATACATAAACAGACACTTCTCAAAATAAGACATTTATGTGGCCAAGAAACATATGAAAAATGGCTCAACATCACTGATCATTAGAGGAATGCAAACCAAAACCATAAGGAGAGACCATCTCACACCAGTCAAAATGACAATTATTAAAAAGTCAAGAAACCACAAATGCTGGCAAGGCTGTGGAGAAACAAGAATGCTTTTACACTGTTGGTGGGACTGTAAATTAGTTCAACCATTGTGGAAGACAGTGTGGTGATTCCTCAAAGGCCTAGAACCAGAAATACCATTTGATCCCACAACCCCATTACTGGGTATGTACCCAAAGGAATAGAAATCATTCTATTATAAAGATACATGCATGTGTATGTTCATTGCAGCACTACTCACAATAGCAAAGACATGCAGTCAACCCAAATGCCAAAAGAAAATGTGGTACGTTTACACCATGGAATACTATGCAGCGCAGCCATAAAAAGGAATGAGATCATGTCTTTTGCAGGGACCTGGATGGAGCTGGAAGCCATTATCCTTAGCAAAGTAGTGCAGGGACAGAAAACCAAATACCACATGTTCTTATAAGCAGGAGCTGAACAATAAGAACACATGGACACAGAGAAGGGAACAACACAGATGGGCCTGTTGGGGTGGGGCAAGAGCATCAGGAAAAATAGCTAATGCATGCTGGACTTAATTCCTAGGTGATGTGTTGATAGGTTCAGCAAACCACCATGGCACATATTTACCGATGTAACAAGCCTATACATCCTGCACATGTATCCTAGAACAAAAAGCAAAACAAAACAAAAGAAACAAACAAACATGGCCACTCTGACTGGAGTAAAGTGGTATCTCATTGTGATTTAACTTGCATTTCCCTTATCATTAGTGATGTTGAGCATTTTTTCATATGTTTCTTGGCCATTTGCATATCTTCTTTTGAGAAATGTCTATTCATGTCATTTGCCCACTTTTTAATGGGATTATTTGTTTTTGTTTTTTTTGCCCTTGCTGATTTGAGTTCCTTATAGATTCTGGATATTAGTTCTTTGTCAGATGCATAGCTTGCAAATATTTTCTCTCATTCTGCAGGTTGTCTGTTTACTCTGTTATTTCTCTTGCTGTGTAGAAGGGTTTTAGTTTAATTGGGTCACACCTATTTATTTTTATTTTTGTTGCATATACCTTTGGGGTTTTAGTCACAAATTATTTGCCTAGGCAAATATCCAGAAGTGTTTTCCTAGGTTTTCTTCTGGATTTTTGTTTTAGGTCTTAGATTTAAGTCTTTAATCCATGTTGAGTTAACTTTTGTATAAGGTCCAAGATAGGGATCCAGTTTCATTTTTCTACATGTGGCTGTCCAATTTTCCCAGCACCATTTATTGAATAGGGTGTCCTTCCCAGAATTTATGTTTTTGTGTGCTTTGTCAAAGATCAGTTGTTTGTAAGTATTTGGCTTTATTTCTGGGTTCTCTATTCTGTTCACTTGGTCTATGTGCCTACTTTTATACCAGTGCTATGCTGTGCTGGCTACTATAGCCTTATGGTATAATTTGAAGTTGGATAATGTGATGCCTCCAGATTTGTTCTTTTTGCTTAGGATTGCTTTCACTATTTAGGCTGTTTTTGGTTCCATGTGAATTTTAGGATTGTTTTTTCTGAGTCTGTGAATAAATGACATTGGTATTTTGATAGGGATTACATAGAATCTGTAGATTGCTTTTGGCAGTGTGGCCATTTTAACAATATTAATTCTTCCAATCCATGAGCATGAGATGTTTTTCCATTTGTTGGTGTCATCTATGATTTCTTTCAGCAGTGTTTTGTAGTTTTCCTTGTAGAGATCTTTCATCTCTTTGGTTAAGTATATTCCTACGTATTTTTATGTGTGCAGCTTTTGAAAAAGGGATTGAGTTACTGATTTGATTCTCAGCTTAGTCCTTCTTGGTATATAAAAGTGCTATTGGTTTGTGTACATTGATTTTGTAACCTGAGACTTTACTGAATTTATTATCAAGTCTAGGAGTCTTCTGGAAGAGTCTTTAGAGTTTACTTGGTATAGGATCATTTCATTAGCAAACAGAGAGAATCTGACTTCCTCTTTTCCAATTTGGATGCCTTTTATTTCTTTCTCTTCCCTTATTGCTCTGGCCAGAACTTCGAGTACTGTGTTGAATAGGAATGGTGAAAGTGGGCATCCTTGTCTTCTTCTAGTTGTTACAGAAAATGCTTTCAACATTTTTCCATTCAGTATGATGTTGGTTGTGTGTTTGTTGTATTTGGCTTTTATTATTTTGAGATTTGTTTCTTCTATGACTACTTTGTTGAGGATTTTTATCATAAAAAGATTCTGGATTTTATCAAATGTTTTTTCTGTGTCTACTGAGATGATCATATGGTTTATGCTTTTAATTCTATGTATGTGATGAATGACATTTATTGACTTGGGTATGTTGACCCATCTTTGCATTCATGAGATGAAACTCACTTGATCATAGTTAATTATTTTTTTGGTGTGCTATTGGATTCAGTTTGCTACTATTTTGTTGAGGATTTTTACATCTATGTTCATCAGGGATATTGGTCTGTAGTTTTCTTTTTTGTTGTTGTTGCTGATATATCCTTTCCTTTTGGTATTAGAGTGAAACTGGCTGTAGAATGAGTCAGGAAGGATTTCCTCCTCAATCTTTTAGAATAGTTTCAGGAGGCTTGGTCCGATTCTTCCTTAAATGTCTGGTAGAATTCAGCTGTGAATTCATCTGGTCCTGCGATTTTGTTGTTGTTGTTGTTGCTAGCAGATTTTCTTTACTACTGATTCAGTGTCACTGCTTGTTATAAGTCTGTTCAGGATTTTTATTTCTTCCTGATTCAAGCTAGAGGGTTGTATGTTTTAGGAACTTATACATTGCATCTAGGTTTTCTAGTCTGTATGCATAGGGCTATTCATACCAGTCTTGAATGATCTTTTGTATTTCTGGGTTGTCAATGGTAATGTCTTCATTTTTATTTCAAATTGAGATTATTTGAATCTTCTTTTTTCATCGTTAATCTAGCTAGTAGTCTATCCATTTTGTTTATCTTTTCAAATAACCAACTTTTCATTTGATTGATCTTTTTTTTTTTTGAAAGAAAGAAAAAGAGAGGAAAGAAAGTGAGAGTGAAAGAAAGAAAAAAAAAGAATGTAAGAGAGAAAGAAAGAGGAAGAGAAAGAGGGAGAGAGAACAAGATTCTTGTTCTATTGCCCAGGCTAGAATGCAGTC